>JAWNNW010000651.1:0-148453 GCA_035044465.1 Scaptomyza tumidula | reverse complement strand
GTAGGGAACGCAATCGCGTGTGCGAAGCACTTGGTGAAGCGCTCAAGGACGACGACCGACCTTTTGCCGAAGTGCGGCTTCAAGGTCACACAGTAAAGGGGCTTCTGGACACTGGGGAGACCGTTAGCTTGTTAGGCGCAGGAGTAGTGGATCTGATCGAGAAGCTGGGACTAGCCTGGCACCCTCTGACTTCTAAGGTGCGAGCCGCAGGAGTTGCGAGCTACTCGGTGTTGGGGAAGATTCTTGTGCCGATCCAATACAAAAACGAGACGCATAAGATGACGTTGCATGTCTGCCCCGCCCTGGTTCAGACTTTGTACCTGGGCATCTACTTATGGAAGAAGTTTCGCCTAGCACCCGAGGTCGTAGGAGTGGAGTCGCTTGGGCAGGTGGACTCAGAGTTTACGACTAGGGGAGCGCCAATCAAGCCACACGAGCTGGATGCCGAGCAGCAGGAGCAGCTGGAGGCGATCAAGGCTAAATTCCGGGCGTTCGAACAGCAAGGATTAGGAAAGACTCACATGGAGCGTCATACGGTCGAGCTAATAGAAGGATACCTGCGAAATACCAGTGAAGGACCGTTTTTATCCACTGTCACCAGCGGTGCAGCAGCTTCTTTTCGCGGAGGTCGACGGAATGCTTCGACTTGGCGTCATAGAGCCAAGCGAAAGTCCCTGGAGCAACAGGACGACGCTGGTACGAAAACCTGGAAGCTCGTAAGTTAAACAGTGTAACCATAAAATATGCTTACCCGTTACAGATTGATTGATTTTCAAATCGAACACCGTAAAGGGAAGGAGAACGTGGTAACCGATATGCTCTCTCGAACGTGTGAGGTGGAAGAGCTCAACTTGTTCGAGTTCGAGACGACAGCCTTTGAGAGCGAGGAGTATCAGAGTCGGTTGGCGTTAGTGCGCGCAGAATCGGAGCGTTTTCCTGATCTCCGGATTGAGAACGGCCTACTCTTCAAGAGGTCCCAGTTCGCGCGGGACGATAGCGAGGAGTTCCTTTGGAAGCTATGGATCCCGGAATCTCAAGCTAGCACACTAGCTCACTAGGCGCACGACGGTGTTAAGGGGATGCACGGAGGCAAGGCTGCGCCATTTCTACTTCTGGCCGAGGAGCAAGGAGATGGTGACGGAGCGGCCGGTGCAAAAGCTATATTTTTCTCGTTCTCGCCTGGGCAACGCCTACATTCTAGTGGTGCTAGCATTTTAGCAAATTTGTCTGGCGATACCGAAGGCGACAGCGGCAGCGGTCATCCGGTTCCTAAGAGAAGATGTGTTCTCGGCGTATGGAGTCCCCGAAATCGTCCACACCGACAACGGGAAGCAGTTCGTGTCACAGGAGTTTGGAGCGATGCTAGAACACCACGGGATAAAGCACTGTCGCACCGGGTACTATGCCCCGCAAGCGAACGCGTCCGACCGTGTTAACCAGTCGGTGTTGGAAGCGATACGAGTGAATATTGGCGCCGACCAGACGTTGTGGGACGAGGCGTTGCCCGGGATCGCGATGGCGTTGCGAAGTGCAGTGCACTATGCGACCGGAACTTCTCCATATTTCGCATTGCAGCGAGAATAGTCTAGCCAAGAAGCTTGGCGATGTTAGCGACTCGACCATTAAGTCCTCAGAGAGGTCAGCGAAGCAGCAAATAAACCGTGATCGCATCCAAGAGACGCGTGTGACTTCGCGAAGAACCCCAACGCGAAGCTCTACCGCCGTTACACCAAGTTCAGGGTAGTGAGGCCAGTCGGACGTTGTCTATATCGGGAAATCCGCTCGGGGTGTTCCACGCTAAGGATCTCAAGCAGTAACCCCCGAGCGTTGGATCTGTGCCCGGCTAGTTCAGTTGGTAGAGCATGAGACTCTTAATCTCAGGGCGTGGGCGGTGGCCTGCGTTGGTCAGCTTGGCAAGCAGACGCCTCCTTTTAGCACTCCTGTTCGCAGCGCACACAAGCGAACCGGAGTGTGGTATTGTGGTCGGCGATGTTCTATCGATGGTTGTGGTTGTCGAACGAGGGTTGGAGAGTCGTGTAGGCCAAGATATTCGATTGGTGTCGGCGTTTAGGGAAATGGCTGAGAAGTGGAGGAAGAGGAAAGCCAGGCATGCGACAGCAAGAAAAGAAAAATAAAAGAAAAAAGTCGAACAAATAAGTGAAAGTGCAGGAAAAGAATTTACGCTTGGAACCCTGGACAGAGTCAGACCGTCCAGGCAGCAGTTCCGCACACACCAGGAGTGGCCAAGGCAGATGCAGGAGACCACTGGACGATGATCAGCAAACCCGTCGGGGCGGTCATTAAGTTTGTGCCCGTAGAGACAGTGCCCCCAAAAGAATTAAACATCAGCGCTTGCGCAACAGCCATACAGCCGCCGTCACAGGCACTGTGGGCCGCGACCGATTATCGAAGGCCCGAATTAGACTTAGTTAATTTAGTTATTTAACGATTTATCCCCGCCCCTATTTATTTATTTATCATTTAATTTATTTACTTAATCATTCTTTTTAAATGAATAAATGAATGGGTGGGACGATTGTGTGTTGATGTCGGAGTAAGTTGTAGTTGATAGTGTTGTGGTGTTTAGGGGGTCGGCAATAAAATGCAAAAATACCGACCCATAGGTAGGGAGGGCGCATTGGGGGGGTCAATGTTTCCACCTTTTTTACCTTTGTATGTCCCATAGTTGTCCGAATCTGTAAAGATATACTTTTCACCCGTTTGTTTTTGTTTAGTTATTCGTACAAAAATATAAATTTTTGTTACACCGGCCAGCACTGTATCCAGGTCGTATCCATCCCTGAGTGACCGATTTGCTAGCTGGCTATCGATACAGTGTTGGGAATGAAAAGCCGGTTCATAACAGGTTTTATCTACTCGCAGGTCTCAAAGGAAAGGCGCATACTTTTATATTCACGTTAATAACCCATTTTGAAAAAGATCATAAATTAGAAAGATGTAATAAAAATATGATCCCTATCTTAGAATCACCACTACTACACAGTTTCAACATCTTCTCCACGTTCCGCGTGAAAAGCCCTTGTGTTAACTGACTATTTACCTATAATTCAGAGTTAACTGACTATTAATCTATAATTCAATATTGAACTATATCGATTTTTTTGTTATTTTCAAAAGACAATCAAAAATATTGAAAATCATATTAGGTTTAAAAATATTTTTTTCTAAAAATTATTTCAATGTATGCATTTAAATACCATGTAAACAATTATAAGCAGTGGCCCCTTTATTCTGGTTAACGTATTTAATAAATAAATACATAATTGTGCAAAGTTTTTATTTTTATTTTTCATTTGGTTGTGTTTATCACAAGGCTTTAAAAATTATTATTTTACTTAATTAAATGTATGTGTTAATATGTGTATACATAATATGTTTTTTTTTTAGGTATCCTGGTTTTTTAATTTCATGTGTTTATGTTGCAGGAGTGTGCTTGTGGTAAACAGAATCTGTATTTTAAATACTTGGGCAATTGTTCATAAATTTGCTGGCTTAAATTCTAAATTTTCTAGTTCTTTAAGCTTATATTATGAATTGAATTAGAACTTTTATTTTATAAAGCGTTGATATGTTTGTTTGAAATTGTTTTTGTTCTTATCCAATTCCTTCTGCAAAAGATTAATCATATTAAAGTATTCTAATTTCGGCAAAAAGTCATGCAATTTAAAACAAGAACAACTATATTAAAATATATTTTCATATTTTTTACTGGTAACGGCAATTTAGTGTTACATGAAATGACTTTGGCAATTCAAATAAATATAATTTAAAGTCGATTTGGTCGAGATAGCCTAACTTAAAGCTAAACTGCATTCCGCTCAGAAAAAGTGTTACATTAAATTTTGTTCCAGCCTACACACGGACAGAACCAAGCACACGATCAGAAGAAGGGTGAACAAGAAGATTCAGTTAAGTTATACTACTGCATATTCTGCTGAAAACCAACCTAACATCATACTCACAAATGTTTTTAAGGTTAGGAATAATTTTAATTTTAATTTTTTTTTACTTAACTGATGCGTTATAGTGTTAAGAAATTCTCTACAAACTTTAAGCAAAAAGAAATGGTTGTGTGGTAAACGATGTTTTGCGCAGGTAAGTCAGGAATAAAACACGCTGTTGTCAAAACTTCAGACCCGATTATCTCGAGACCACTTGTTTGAAATTAGCTGCAGAGTGGACTGATTTAAGTAAACTTTTTTTAAATGCTCGTGCAACCACTTAGTTTCGTATGACTTAGAATATCGACCCGTAAACATTGGGGCTATATCCAAAATATGGGCAAAAAGGAATATGCTGCAAAGTTTTGCTTGTTTTGTTTTGAATCCATATCCTTTTTGCCGCTCTCATATCTCAAGTTGACACAAAATTAGATAGTATACTAAAAAAAACCGAGAAATAGTTGCAGTTGTTTGTCTCTACTCGAATATTTAAAGACAATTGATTGTATTATGATTTAATCCATTATCTATGAAATAAAATAAGCGGCTTGTTGATATCACTAATAGTTTTCATGCAATTTCATTTTTTGTAGACCTTAGCAAAATCACACGTTTCCCTTCCTTGTTACCTTTAATACTAGCTAGATAATAAATTTGGTGTCTTTGGTATCCTTGTATGAAATTAAAACATAAGGCCTCAAGTTTGTTCCGAAGTCAACGCTGTTATGCAGACAAAGTCCGAGGGTTGCCCTTTTGATAAAAAAAAAAACAAGTAAGAAGGCTCTAGTCGAGAAATCCTGACTAGATTATACCTTGATCCCCATACTTAACGCGTACCGTCAGTGCTTGCAAGTATGTGTGTGTGTGTACGCGCACACTGCATACATCATATACAACTTCAATGTTCCATATCTCCGGTGTTTATAAGTCGATTATAAATATAGGTGAATTATTTAATTCACTTTTGATACCCTGAACCTATAAAAAATGGGGAAAAAGGTTATAATGGTTTTGAACAAAAGTATGTAACAGGCAGAAGGAAGCATTTCCGACACCATAAAGCAGTGGTCGGCGAACCGGGGTAAATTACCCCAAATGGGGTAAAAGTGAAATTTCTGGGGGTAACGGACATGATTCTGGAAAGGTACTTCAGCATATTCTATTCGGGGGAGGTTATTTTTTATTAAAGTGAACATATTCGTGAAGAAGAGTACATATTTCTCATTTTCTATTCTGGTGACCTTTTTTTTTTTTTGCTTATCAAATATAAATACAGAGCATCATGGGGTAATGCCAACTTCCACCAGAATATTTGGAGGTAATGGCAACTTCCACAACAATATTTCGGGGTAATTTTTTTTTTTACGTCTTCAAGTTTAGTCGTCGGGGGTAACGTCAAGCTTGAGAACAGAAATTTGGGGTAATGGTTCAAAAAGTTCGCCGGCCTCTGCCATAAAGTATATATATTCTTGATCAGCACCAACAGTCGAGTCGATATAGCCATGCCCGTCTGTCTGTCTGTCCGTATGTATGAACTCGTCGATCTCAGAGACTATAAGAGCTAGAGACTCCAGATTTGGAACTTATTCTCGCTTAATTCCTAGGCAGTACAAGTTTGTTTTCGATTTTCGATAACTCTTCCTGTTACCGATATGCACATGGAATCGATAACAACAAAGTCTTGAATTTGGAAAACTTTGAGACTGCATTCAAAACATTAGATAAAAGAATAACAATTTGTGAGATTTTCATTAACATCGGTTAAGAAACAGCGGAGCTGTGCAACATTGAAGTTGAGTGTGCAGTATGCAGTATAATTGCAAGCACTGACTGTACGCGTTAAAGTAAAGTGTTCAGGGTATCTTTTGGTTGGGATTTCTAGACTAGAGCCTTCTTTCTTGTTTGAGTATAAAATATCAAACAAATAACATTACATTTTATTTTAAAAACTAAGCCAGCCGTACAATATATCTCGTTACGTTCTTTCTCGTTACGTTCAACTTTGAGTATGACAATATGGATCCGTTTGAGGTTAATCAATAATTGAAACTTAAGCATGACTTCAATATCAAAATGTATACGAAGCTATACTCATAAGTACAAATAAACATGTATATTTATTAAATATTATGTATAATAGTTATGAGTAAAAATTGCTCTCTACACAAATTATCCTCACAATAATATGTATATATAGATGGAGCTATCTTCATATTGAGTTTTATTGTAACAGCTGAAAGGTATAATCTGCCAATAAGTTGAAGCTTATGACTAACATCTTATGTTGAGTTTTAGGCAAGGTTTAAAAATGGCGTTTGTCATTAAACAAACATTCAGCATAAGTTTTAAAAGTGTATTTATTATAATTTCTAATATACTTTAATATTAATATATATAGATAAAAATTTGCTAAATATTCAAGACAAATCAGTATTAAAAAAATTATTAAACCACTTCCAACTTTTAAGTTTTGTTATTAACTTCTTTATATATATATTATTAAATTAATGAGTTGCTAATCACTTAATTTTAATTTAATATTTTGCTTTTATAATTGATGGTTTTAGCTTTAATTGAAATTACGTAGTTCCCATTTAAAAAATATTTCTGAGATATTTTTCATCTCAACTTTCAAAGTTGGAAGAGAATATTCACTGTCTCTTTGTCCGCATGTATTTGGTATTAATAATATAGCGCCACGACTACTAGAAGCTATTAAAGAACTATTTGTTTTTAAGTGATCATTCACATATCTCCTCGATGTCATTAAACTGGTATTTAAGTATTACGTATTTGCTTCGATACAGCGTTCTTAATTAATCAGCAAGTTGTTTTTGATATCTGAAAGTGAGCTTATGTTTTCATAGTTGATGTCTGTTGAAGCATAATTAAGAAAATCCCTTATAGTGTACAAAGAAAAATATCAAAAATATTGCATAAGCTGTTGGAAATGTAATTCTAGCAATAACATCGATAGTCTTGGCAACGCGTATTGGATGTGGTGGCTCTTTTTTGCGCATTTGAACGAAACAGGGCTGAAAATATAACATAATCGATTTTATAATATTCCGCTGTGAAGAATGTTAAGATCATTCAGGCTGTTGTCTCACCTCCGTAGCGCAGCCATTGTTAGCTGAGTGCGTGCATGGGCTGTTGTTACCACCGCATGTGGTACATGCCACAATCTCATTTGATGTCCCGGCGTCTCTCCGCTTTTCGCCCTAAAAGAAAGCGGTTTTAAAAACAAAGCATTAAATGTTGATTAGCCAAAAAGTACGTCTTAGAATAAATCAATTTTAATTTTAAGCATTAAAACATAAATGCACTCGTTAATATTTTATAAGGGAAAAATCGACAAAAGAAGGGAAGAAATTTTAATTTTGTACAAAAAACACGACATTTTCCTAAAAGGTTATTCTGTTCGTGAGAAAAGCCCAAGGCCTCGCCATCCTTATGAGTAAGCGTTGTATTTAGTATTGGCGCAGGCATTCAAATAATGTGCAAATGCTTGTAACTTGCAAACTATAAAAGACATAAAAAAATGTCTGCCGCATATTGCTTATTATATTATTAATTTTTAAAAACACATGAAATATTTTTTCAATTTCTTAAGTTTAAAATCAAAACAACTTATAAAAAAACTAAAGTATTGACTTGCAACCGTTCAGTGGGCGGAGCATCCATATGTTGGCATTTTGACGCAGACCTGGACCAAGCTTTTGACAAGATTCGAGTCTTTAGCTTTAAGGGTGTCGAAGATATGCGCGTTCATACAGATAAGCTCACGAATGGATATCATTACCTTACGAGCAGCAGAAACTTGGTACTTATAAAGGTATATGTATATTTACATATACACGATAAAGAAAGCAATAAAATATTTAATTTGTAAAACTAGAAATATTTTGAATTGACTACGTAAAGACAATGTAAAGTGTTCGTCAACAATGATATATCGAATATCGATATTTTGTAAACATTAAGTAGCATAATGTTACGTGCACTTTCATACATATAAAGGGTAACTGACTCTGGTTCAGGATATCTCCTAGTTTCTCCTGAGTTTTCTCGCCTTAAACCTTCTTACTTGGAATTTGAATGCTAATTTTTTTAAGACTACAAATTAAAATAAAATTTTAATTGCTTTAATATTTATTTTTCACCTATTATAAGATGGTAAGGTGGCGATGAGAGCTTGCTCAATCTATTTATACCGTGAACCCATTAAAAATGGGTAAAAAGGGTGTAATGGTTTTGTGCAAAAGCATGTAACAGGCAGAAGAAAGCATCTCCGACCCCTTAAAGTGTATATATTCTGGATCAGTATCAACAGCCAAGTCGATATAGCCTACTGTTGGAACTTAAGCTCGCCAAGTCCCTAGGCAGTACAAGCTTGTTTTTGATTTTCGATAACTATTCCCGTTTCCGATATACAAGTTAACGAATGTTTATTTAATTTCTCGTGTTTGAATTAAAATAAGACATAAGTTACAACAATGTTGTGCAGCTGCTAGAAATCGGCTCGCGAATAAATAAGACTCAAAGTAGTCTCTTAATAAACAATCCGTGTGTTTTAGTTATTTCAGCCAAGGTACAAGTCCGACCTACCGTCGACTTGGAGGGCCATTATACCAGACGCATCGTCGGTATAACACAATAGCATTTCTAAATGCTCGATAATATTATAACCATAACAAAATCGGTTAATGGGTTATTTGGCGCCCAACTCGTGCTATGTTAACGATCCAAAAGTAATACCCACGCGGCTTCAAAATTCGAAGCATCTAAAAAAAAAAAAAATATTAATAAAATTTTTTTCTTTAACACAAAGAAAAGTGAATATTAATATAAAAACCATAAGACCACATAAAAATTGTGTTCGTAATACAAGTTTATAAAGTTTATAAAGCTTAAAACAAAAACAAATTCGTTTTTCGTTACCTATGCACGCATGTTGAAAATCTTGATCATCAAGACAAGTGAAGTGCAAATTAAATATATTAACATTTTTTTTAGCACAAAGAAAAGTGAACATTAAGATAAAACCCCTAAGACCACATATAAATACAATGTGTTCGTAATACAAGTTTATAAAGTGTTTAAAACAAAAACAAACTCGTTTTTCAATCCCTATGTACGCATAAAACCACATATATTATAAATACATTGTGTTCGTAATACAAGTGACACAGTGGAAGTATCGCTTTAACAAACAACAATGCACTGCGCGGGAAAACCATCGTTGGAGAAAACCGGCAAAATAAAAATAAAAAAAAAAAACATGTAAGTGGGTTTCTCAAGCTCAAGTTTCTGATATTCTCATGAATATGGAGCAGATTAATTTATTTATACAGGCAGCTGTTACGAGCGCCTTTAAAGCCACCTCTCGTGCAGAAGCAGGAATCATTGGTAATGCCTCAAATAGCTATGACTTAAAAGTCATACATTTTAAAAGGGGGGATGGACCCATCCTGCCCGTTACAAGCGCCTTCGCTGAGCAAGTTACTCCGGATCTACAGAGGGAACAAGCACTGATTAACCGAATCAGTGGATTGACGGGTCTGGAGGCGGCATCGCATGTTGTCACCCCGAATGGGCAAGCGTATGCTGCCATAGAAACTAAGAACGACGTCCATTGCTATGAACAACTGGACGCCGTCAATAGTCTGTCCGAATCTTCGGGGACACAACAGCCACGCGACTCTTGTAGGCAAGAGGCCACAGCCGCTTACCAGGGCCATAATAAAGCGCGTGAGCCTACGAAGTTCGATCATTCACTATCAAGGCCCCATCAGCTAAACCGAGCCCTAGTTCACTCGAACGAAGAAACAGCCACTTCTGACCGACCTCACGACCAGGTCCAGATTGGTTTTAGTACAAAATTGATAAGCAGGCAGCTCGTGATTCAAAGTAGGGGAAAAGCAAGCGTTGATAAGCCAATTGTCACTTTTTGTTTAAGGTCTTAGATTTGGTTTATTTGGAAAATATGTCAGCGCTATGTGAGATTTTAATGAAGGTGTACTCCCAGATACGTTACTTTGTTTGCTTTTGGAAATGCGGTATTGCTTACCACTTGCACTTGTTAACCTTTAAATTCTCATTGGTTTTTTGTTATTAAGCGTTGTATTGAACTTATGCATTAGAACCTTAATGCTTGAGAATTCTTGTTCTTCACAGAAGCAAAATATTTTTAATTTCAAGGTGGAGTTTTGTTATAGATTTGAGCCGAATCAGCAGACATTTTTCAAAAAGTTCCCAATGGACATAATAAAAGGCTTATAGGTCTGTAAAACATTGCATTATGACATTGAAGCGCTGAAAAATAATGCAGGTGACACAATCAAAAACTCAATAAATAGTAGAACTAGAGTGAAACACTTTTAAAACATGAACAGAAATTTTAAAGCGTTTTAAGGGTGTAGTATCATTTAAATCTTTCGACCATTGCTTGATGAAGCCAATATGAGAATCAAATTTTAACTTGCGATCGAGACTTATTCTTACATTTCAAATTACAAAGACGCGTTAAAGTTGTGATCCATCAAGCAAGTTGTGAGCAGCATAAAGGGACTCTTACAAATTGACATGTCCTTACTCTTAAAACCAGAGCTGTAAACTCTTTCAAAAAGGAACGGCGTTCGGTTCCGAAAATTCGCTATGGCCTTAAAACCTACTGAATACTCTACTTGCTTCCAAGGGTTCGTCAAGTTAAATAAGTTAAAAATATCAAACATTTGTTTTCTTAATTATGATTATAAAGCTTATTTGATACTTACGTATTAACGCAAATAAAATAAATATGTAAATAATACCCATTCATATGCATGTATTGTATACTAGCGCCTGTTGGCATCTAATGTAGACAGACCCATTTATTAAATTTTTTTGTGAAAATTTTGAGAATGTCCATTTACAATTTTCAATCGAATTAAATCACGTCCAGCCACTAACGGGACTATATTTCAGATGTTTGTATTTATGTTGATGGATTAATATTTTTAATCCCCAGCCTATAACTCTTAATCCAGTCGCAACTGTTTTTAAAGGAGTACCCAATAAACACATGAAAACATAAAATTGTTTTAAAATATTTAACGAAGAACAACATAAACAAGAAAAAAGTTTTGATATAGTATTTTAACAACTATACAAGTACTCACATGTTTCTCCTCGCGTTAATTTTTAAAGTTTTGAGATGATTTTAATAAAAAGTGTGTAAGGTTTTTTCACATGTGTTAAAAAGTTATTGAACAGACTGTGTTTAAATTTTGAGGGCTAAGGGTTTTTTGATAAGATTAACAGATCGGCAATAAATAAAATTAAGAAGGCTCTAGTCGAGAAATCCCGAACCCTGTACTTAGCCCGTAGTCAGTGCTTGGAAGTATAGGTGTGTATGTGTAAGTGTGAGAGTGCGCGTTTACTGAATATTACTTAAATTCAATGTTTCATATCTCCGGTCTTTCTCAACCGATTTCAACACAAGTTTCACGATTGTCATTATTTCGTCTCAATCGATTCAATGTTTTCGTTTTCTTAGTTCAAGACTTTGTTGTTATCCCATGTGTATATCGGAAACGGGAAGAGTTATCGAAAATCGAAATCATGTTCCAAATCTATAGTCTCTAGCTCTTATAGTCTATGAGATCGACGCGTTCATACATATTGACGGACGGACAGACTATATTGATTTAGGCTGTATTGACACAGCCTAGTTAGTAGTAGTTTATTTTAAGAGCAGATTTCGTAAACTTGCTAGTCCTTCACTTGAACAGCTGTTTTTGTAGATTAAAGAATTTTTTAACTAATCGACATATTTTCTATAAAAGCAGAAAGTTAATATAACTTGTAACTTATATAACAATCGATTTGGATTTTTTTTTAACTAAGAAAATCGGTTTATATCGATTGTTCCTAGTGGACTTTGAATGAATTAAGTTAGTTTGTATTATTGGGTTAAAAAATTTAGCACCTAATAATAATTGTTAGTCAGTTTAGGTTGCCTTCTCACAACTACTCACAGTTTCCACCGTAGCTCCGGTTATAGCTGAAGTTGATTTGTTCGTTTTTACTGCTTTCGTATCTGCAGCGTTGGACGGCGATGATTTTCTGCGAGGCGGCTTTAACGGAATTGTTAACGGGCTCTTATGTTGAGTTAAATCGATACATGGCATTTCTTGCTGCCCTAGGTAATTTCTGATATCACCTCCTTTTTCTGTTTTTTTTTTTTCGCTTTTTGTGTGTACTACCAATTCTGGCGTGCTTGTTGCAACTGAGCGACGCAATACGTTTAAGGTGTTTTTTGAGTTTTCTTCCTCCTTCACATCCATTAGCCCTAAACTTGCGATAGTCACTTTTGTCATAGCAATTTCACCATGAGCTGGCACCTTATAAATATGCTCTGTGTTGGTTACAAGCTCCTTACAGCCTGTAGGTGAATCGCTTCTTGTGGCATCCTGAAAGGTTTTACATTTTATCGAACGTGCACGCAAATTTTGCACAGCTGCACCTATGATGCCACCATGCGCCTCTTCCCACCTTATACTGCCGCCAAAAAGCTGCATCTTTGACTGCTTAAGGGTGTCTGGTGTATTGAAGGAGGCTGCGCACGTTGATAGCGAAGTTCTAGCAGTCATGGCGACGTTGTTTGCCTTTGGTTGAATAACAAATCATCATAAAATTCTTTATCGATAATTTTATATTTATTGTGTGTAAGAAGGATGGTTAGGAGGCATACTTTAACTTTGAATTTGGTATATAATTCAAATTCTAAATTTATTTTAATTTTTTTTAATATTAATTGGACTTTTAATTTTTATTAGTTTCATTAATGGTGATCGATATTTTCTAAAATGTTAGATGTTTCGCATCTCCTACTGGAATTGCAAGCTAAAGAATTTTTTCTATGAACCATATGTTATTTTAAAATTCTAACATTTGAGTTAATTGGCCAAAGGATAACATCAATCATTTTTTATTGATTCAAAACTTAATAAATTTATATTATATAAAGTTTAAAAACCAGCAATTAAACATAGTTGTATGATAAGTTTATTAGTTTATTTTTTGTCATGTACTTATGTTTGCACGTTTGAAATAAGAAAGATCGCTTATCTCTCTACATGAAAGATCCGCCCGCCGCCATGTAAAAAATCAATAATCTTTTGATAACTCTTTTTGAGATAGGGTTATCAAATCTTATAGGAAGATAGCTGGTGGCATATCCTACCCACTTACATTTGATATTCAAAATCTTTCACCTCTATACGCGCTTCCTTTGACCTTTGACTTTCATGTTTCAGTCCTTCCAACTTTCTGGCCATTACATATACACATTGCCACGAAAAGGTTTACACAAAGTGAAAAATTTTGATATTTTCACTTTATAGTTTTACAATTCAGACAATTATATCTTAAACCTATTGAACAGAACTTAAAAAACATTACCATTAACACAGAACAGATAAAAATACTAACAAAGGAAATTAATTCAACTGCCACGAAAAGTTTTACACACCTACATTTTCGGTGTGAAATTCATATGTACAATTAGTTTTAATTAAATTAAAAATGCGCAGATTCATAAGAGTCCAAATTTTTTTGGCCAGATCGCTTGCCAATGAGACGAAGAATGATTGTGGAATCACCATATTTCGAGAATGTGGCCTAAAGCCATTTTAAGAACCTACCCTTAATCTCGAGCTGTACAGTCGGTATATTTTTGGTTTTTGAGTGCTTTTACCAGCTCAAAAATTACGATCTTGCTTCGCCAACTCCAATGAGAATCTTATTGTACATGGATTCACATTAGCTCAAAGCGTGCGATGCGCCAGACGAAGATTTGTTGTTGCTGTACTTCGTTGTGCCGTTGTGTGTTGGCCGAAGTTGAGATTTTAAATATTCGACTTTTGTTTCTGTCTGCTTGCTATGTCTCAAGTGGGTGGGTAGTATAGACTTTAAATGAACTTTGTGAAATTGTATGGCTAATCGTGATATACTTAACTATGACTGTTATCATACCAGTCTGCCGCCGTGTATGAATTTGTTTTTTTTTTTTGTATGGAGTGCTCATGCTGTGTCGTATGTATTCGGCACTGTCTGTTTGCTGAAAACCTCATATGTACAGTGTGCACTTATCTGTTTCGACATGGTGAAAAATTAAGATATTTTCACTTTAGAGGTATATGGTCACCCTGGTTGTTGTTTTTAATTTTTATTTTTATTTTTTATAAGTTATTCAGTCAATTATCTCTTAAACCTATTTAACAGAACTTAAAAAACATAAACATTAACAAAGAAACAATTAAAATACTAACAAAGGCACTAAATTCAACTGCCCATAAAGTGTTTCGACACTGCGTTTTTGGTGCATTTCGTTGTGAGATTTGTATGAAATTCGTGTGTACAGTTACATTTAATTAAATTAAAAATGCTTAGAATCATAAAAGTCCAAATTTTTTTGCGCAGATCGCTTGCCAATGAAATGAAGAATAATTGTGGAATCACCATATCTCGCGAATGTGGCCTATATCCATCCACGTACCTACAAAAATAAAAAACGGCACCAGCCATTGAATTTTCAAGGGATTTCAACTGCTGGCGCCGTTTTTTATTTTTGTTGGTACGTAAAATGGATATAGGCCACATTCAATCGAGATTTAAGCATTTTTAATTTAATTAAATGTAACTGTACACACGAATTTCATACAAATCTCACAACGAAATGCACCAAAAACACAACCTAATCAATAAGTCATTAATGATCTACCTAACTCCTAATATATACACACGTACATGTATGATAGAAGTCATAGTTAAGTATCACTCGATTAGCCATACAATTTCACAAAGTTCATATAAAGTCTATACTACCCACCCATTTGAGTCATAGCAAGCAGACAGAAGCAAAAGTCGAATATTTAAAATGTCAACTTCGGCCATCACACAACGGCACAATGAAGTACAGCAACAACCAATCTTCGTCTGGCGCATCGCACGCAATATTGTAATTCATTTCCCGGTTACTTCAGGTTTTATCATTTCTGTTAACAAAGAGGGGTAGCTATCATCCCGTCTTGTAGTATTACATAGTCATTGACGAAGATAGGTTTCTGTTAACAGAAACGATAAAACCTGAAATAAGCACCTGGGGAACTGAGTTACGATCTTGCTTCGCCAACTTCAATGAGAATCTTATTGTACATGGAATCTCATTAGATCGAAGCGTGCGATGCGCCAGACGAAGATCATTGTTGTCGTACTTCATTTTGCCGTTGTGTGGTGGCCGAACTTAAGATTTTAAATATTCGACTTTTAGTTTTGTCTGCTTGCTATGCTTCAAATGGGTGGGTAGTAAAGACTTTGTATGAACTTCTCACAATTGTATGGCCAATCGTGAGATAGTTAACTCTGACTGATATCATACATATACTTATGTATATATTGGGTATAAGGTTGATCATAATTCACTTTTTGAAGAGGTTTAAAATGACTTAATACCAAATTAACACTAACCTTAAATAAACACATTTAGCTTTCAAATACTTGTCTGTGTATTATATTTATACATTATTTTATGAGCCGGCTTTTCATTCCCAACACTGTATCGATAGCCAGCTAGCAAATCGGTCACTCAGGGATGGATACGACCTGGATACAGTGCTGGCCGGTGTAAAAAAAATTTATAATTTTTTTCTTACGAATAACTAACAAAAAAAAAACAAACGGGTGAATAGTAAATCTTTGCATCTAAAGGTAAAAAGGTGGAATCATTTACCCCCCAATGCGCCCTCCCTACCTATGGGTCGGTATTTTTGCATTTTATTACCGACCCCATATACACCACAACACTATCAACAACAACTTACCCCGACATCAACACACAATCGTTCAACCCACACATAAATATCTACTCACACATGTTTAGATAGACAGTACACACTTATATGAATTCATTTAAAACTATACATGGCTTTCTTCAAATAAATTTACTTTATATAAATAAAAAAAAGAATGAAGTATTTTAATAAGTTAACAAACAAAAATGAATATGAACTAATAAACGTAGAACATATAAACAATACACGAAAACGTAGAAAGAATGATTCAGTAAATAAATGAAATGATAGTAAATAAATGATAAATAAATAAATAGGGGCGGGGATAAATCGCTAAATAATTAAATTAACTAAGTCTAATTCGGGCCTTCGACAATCGGACGCGGCCCACTGTGCCTGTGGCGGCGGCCGTATGGCTGTTGCGCTGATGTTTGATTCTTTTCTCTACGGGCACAAACTTGATGCCTCCCCCCGACGGGTTTGGTGATCCTCGTCCGGTGGTCTCCTGCATCTGCCTTGGGCACTCCTGGTGTGTGTGGAGCTGCTGCCTGGACGGTCTGACTCTGTCCAGAGTTCCAAGCGTAAACCTTTTTCCTGCACTACTTTTTTTCGATTTTTTCTTTTTATACCCTGATCCCATAAAAAATGGGGAAAAAGGGTATAATGGTTTTGTGCAAAAGTATGTAACAGACAGAAGGAAGCATCTCTGACCCCATTAAGTATATATATTCTTGATCAGCATCAACAGTCGAGTCGATATAGCCATGTCCGTCTGTCCATCTGTCCGTCTGTCCGTCTGTATGTATGAACGCGTCGATCTCAGAGACTTTAAGAGCTAGAGACTCCCGATTTGGAACTTAAGCTCGCCTAATCCCTAGGCAGTACAAGTTTGTTTCCGATTTTCGATAACACTTCCCGTTTCCGATATACACATGTCTCGATAACAACAAAATCTTGAATTTGGAAAACTTTGAGACGGCATTTAAAACATAAGAAAACAAGTAAGAAGGCTCTAGTCGAGATATCCCGACTAGACGATACCCTGATCCCTATACTTCACGCGTACAGTCAGTGCTTGCAAGTATGTGCGTGTGTGTGTACGCGCATACTGCATACTGCATACAAAACTTCAATGTCCCATATCTCCGGTGTTTATTATCCGATTTTAATAAAAATTTCACAGATTGTCATTATTTTGTTTTATAATTCAAATTGCATCTCAAACTTTTCCAATTTCAAGATTTTGTTGTTATCGATCCCATGTGTATATCGGAAACGGGAAAAGTTATCGAAAATCGGAAACAAACTTGTACTGCCTAGGGATTAGGCGAGCTTAAGTTCCAAATCTGGAGTCTCTAGCTCTTATAGTCTCTGAGATCGACGCGTTCATACATACGGACAGACAGACAGACGGACAGACGGACATGGCTATATCGACTCGACTTTCGATGCTGATCAAGAATATATATACTTTATAGGGTCGGAGATGCTTCCTTCTACCTGTTACATACTTTTGCACAACTTCATTATACCCTTTTTTCCCATTTTTAATGGGATCAGGGTATAAAAAAAATCTGCGAAATTTTTAATGAATCCGGCTAAGAAACCCCGAAGATATGGGACATTGAAGTTTTGTATGCAGTATGCACGTACACACACATACATATACTTGCAAGCACTGACTGTGCGCGTAAAGTATAGGGATCAGGGTATCGTCTAGTCGGGATTTCTCGACTTTTAAATGGGACTTTATGTGATTCTTTTTTATACCCTGATCCTATTAAAAAGGGTTTAATGGTTATGTGCAATAGTATGTAACAGGCAAAGGAAGCATCTCCAACCCCATAAAGTATTTATATTCTTGATCAGCATCAGCAGTCGAGTCGATATAGCCATGACTGTTCGGCTGTCCGTATGAATGTGTGAACGCGTCGATCTCAGAGAGTATAAGAGCTAAAGATTCCAGATGGAATATAAGCTAGACATAATCCCTAGACAAGTTTATTTGCGATTTTCGAACACTTTCTCCGTTTCTAATAAACACATGCGATCGATAACAACAAAATCTTGAATTATGAAAACTTTGTGCCAAAATTTGAAGCATTAAAAAAAATAATGACACTTAGTGTAATTTTAACAGAAATCGGTTGAGACACACCGGAGATATGCAACATTGAAGTTGAGTATGCACTACAGCTTAAGCCAGTGGTCGGCGAACCGGGGTAAATTACCCCAAATGGGGTAAAAGTGAAATTTCTGAGGGTAATGGACATGATTCTGAAAAGATATTTCAGCATTTTCTATTCGAGCTTTTTTTTTTTTTTTAGGTCTTCTTTAGTTGTGGGGGGTAACGTCAAGCTTGAGAACAAAATTTGGGGTAATGGTTCCAAAAGTTCGCCGGCCTCTGGCTTAAGCGAAAGAAATAATGTCGAAATTAAAAGTTTTCTTTCTCGACATACGACCATGGGCTTTATTTGCCCGGAACACCCTTCTGACAGTTTGTCCGCAGACGATCGTGCTCTGGGATGCCCGGAGGATGCTGTTAATTATTGGAGCTGACATATGAGGATTATTCCTTTTTATACCCTAAAACCTGTGACGTGCACTGTTGTGCTGTCTAGGCTATTCCTCTGTCTAATATTCATGCTCAAGGAAATTTGGGTGGGGTCTTTGGAATAGCCCTTATTTTTAGACACGCTTCACAATAAAACAAGTAAGAAGGCTCTAGTCGAGATATCCCGACTAGACGATACCCTGATCCCTATACTTCACGCGTACAGTCAGTGCTTGCAAGTATGTGCGTGTGTGTTTGTACGCATATACTGCATTCTGCATACAAAACTTCAATGTCCCATATCTCCGGTGTTTATTATCCGATTTCAATAAAATTTTCACAGATTGTCATTATTTTGTATTATAATTCAAATTGCGTCTCAAAGTTTTCAAAATTCAAGATTTTTTTGTTATCGATCCCATGTGTATATCGGAAACGGGAAAAGTTATCGAAAATCGGAAAGAAACTTGTACTGCCTAGGGATTAGGCGAGCTTAAGTTCCAAATCTGGAGTCTCTAGCTCTTATAGTCTCTGAGATCGACGCGTTCATACATACGGACAGACAGACAGACGGACAGACGGACAGACGGACATGGCTATATCGACTCGACTTTCGATGCTGATCAAGAATATATATACTTTATAGGGTCGGAGATGCTTCCTTCTACCTGTTACATACTTTTGCACAACTTCATTATACCCTTTTTTCCCATTTTTAATGGGATCAGGGTATAAAAAATCGGTGACAGCACGGGAAATTGGAGGACCAAGGTCAATTGAACTAACGATATGTAAATTGTGAAGAACTTAGTGAGGCTTTTTTCTTTCTTTATCCTCCCTACATGTAGAAACTATTGAATCTTTGCAATTCTACCCTTAAGTGCGTGTGAATTAAATTGATGCTCAATTTAAGACGTTGGCTCGGATTATTACAATTTTTTTACTTTAAACATTTTTTCTGATGCCTTCATGGCTTAATACTAAATTGATTTTGTGGTCCTATTTCACTTATTAATATACTTTACATTATTTATATTTATGATTTTTAATAACTAAATTTAACAATTGTTGAGTGGAGATTCACTTTAATAATGCGCGTTTTTGTTGTTGTGGGGCTTACGTTTTATACCCATTAAAAATGGGAAAAAGGGTATAATGAATTTGTGCAAAAGTATGTAACAGGCAGAAGGAAGCATCTCCGACCCTATAAAGTATATATATTCTTGATCAGCATCAACAGTCGAGTCGATATAGCCATGTCCGTCTGTCCATCTGTCCGTCTGTATGTATGAACGCGTCGATCTCAGAGACTATAAGAGCTAGAGACTCCCGATTTGGAACTTAAGCTTGCCTAATCCCTAGGCAGTACAAGTTTGTTTCCGATTTTCGATAACTCTTCCCGTTTCCGATATACACATGGGATCGATAACAACAAAATCTTGAATTTGGAAAACTTTGAGATGCAATTTGAATTATAAAGCAAAATAATGATAATCTGTGAAAATTTTATCAAAATCGGATATTAAACACTGGAGATATGGGACATTGAAGTTGTTTATGCAGTATGCACGTACACACACACATACTTGCAAGCACTGACTGTACGCGTAAAGTATAGGGATCAGGGTATCGTCTAGTTTAATATAATGATGTTGAGTTGCTGACGGCAAAAGAACTGCAGCAGACTGCAAACACCAAGAAGGTTCTAGTTGAGAAATCCCGACTATATGATACCCTGATCTCAATAGTTTACGCGTACAGTCAGTGCCTACAAGTATATGAGCGTGTGTGTGTGTACGCGTATATCGCATACTCAACATCAATGTTCCAGATGCACAATAATTTGTGGACAGGTATATAGACACATTAAAAAGGTGTGGGCTGTTCAGCTTGTTTTCTTTGCTTTTTGTTACATTTATTTTCTTCTTTTTTTTGTAATTGACGACTGCATTACTTTTCGGTTAGGCCGCAAATTCCATCGATGTCAGCAGTCCTGATGACAACGAGGTGTGTATCTGCATGTGTTTTTATGAAATTTAAATAAATTACACAAAAAAAATATGAGTAAAAATAATGATCACTTTTTAATAACTTCAAATTTCCAAACTTATTCCATCGATTCAAAAGCGCATCGCTAAGCGCATCGCTTAGTACGTTGACCAGTGACGGTAGAGCACGTGTTGCGGGTGGGGGGAGTATGGTTGTTCTTTAACGCATCTGGCCTCTTTTAGGCCTCATCCATCCTAAGGCAGGCTTTATTATTCCTCAAATTGAGGGTTTAAAACACCATCATTCTCGATGTGCCGTGGAAGGCGGGGACGGTAGGGACTGTGGCGACGTAAGTTTCACTTGACTAAAAAACCAAAACACTTGACCTTCAAACACCTTCAAAAAAGGTTAAATGCGCCCAAAAAGTGAATTCCACCTTTGATCACGAAAATGTTGGCAGAGGCAAGCTTAGCTTGGGCAGCCGGTACTAAAAACTCATCTAAATTTAACTTTTTTCCAGTATAGCGTTTGATGCTTTCAGATTAATACTATCATACGCGTCTGCTTACAAGAAAGCTTTCGAAAGAGTTATCGGGGCCACAAGCGGAAGTGAGTGAAGCTGCCGGTGCATACAGCATACTTTAGCGTTGTTTGGGGTTGCTAGACTTTTGATTTTTTTGTCGCTAAATAGGGCAACGAAAACCGATGTGGTTCGAATTTGAATTTTAACTTGAATAAATTTTAGGTTATATTAGATCGATTCTAATCGAAACCTTACAACCCATTAAAAATTATTAAAAAAGGTTTAATGGTTCTGTGCAATAGTATGTAACAGGCAGAAGGATCTCCGACCCCATAAAGTATATATATATTTGATCAGCATCAGCAGTCGACATAGCCATGTCCGTCTGTCCGTCCTTCCGTCTGTTTGTATGATCGCGTCGATCCCAGAAACTATAAGAGACTCCAGACTTGGAACTTAAGCTGGCCTAATCCCTAGACAGTACGAGTTTTTTTTTTGATTTTCAATAACTCCTCCCGTTTCCGATATACAAATGGGATCGATAACAATAAAATCTTAAATTTTGTTTAGCACATTTTTAAGCACATGCACATTATAAATTGACATAAAATTGATCACCTGTAACAAATTCATCAAAATCGGTTAAGAAACTTAGAAGTAATACCAATTAGTACATTTGTATTGATCAAAGACCAAACCAACAGGCAGCTTGCAGATGCTCAACAATTTGTGTGCACATATATAGACACATTGCAAAGGTCTGGTTTTTTTGTTTGTTATAACATGTATACACGCGCTGCCTTCGAATTTTCGACAAGCCTCTAGTACCTACGCTAAACATGCTTCCTAACCTGCTTACCTACTTAAAAAAGCAAAATAATGGGTTATTTTGGCAATGGAAGGAAATGTTTGTCAATTAAAACAGGTCAACAGTTGTCCTTTTACTAAAAAAGGTTTACTTCTTGAATGTCATTATGGCCGATGTTGAGTTAGTTAACTACAAAGTTCGAAATCGATCGGTTGTGTGACAAAATTGTACTGTGTTTCTGCAAGTGATTGAGGCTCGAAATTATCTCAGTGTTTTTTTACGTGATTGTTTAAAAGTTGTTGTGCGTGTTAACTATCTTGTCGCCAAGGATTTTGAAAAATCGCAAGTCTTTTTTGATTTTTTTTTCACATATCGATATCTCAAAGAGAGCGTAGGGATAATGAAGAATTTTGACGGTCTGAGAGGATTAGGAATAGGGAACGTCGACAATTAAGTAGAAGTAACAGTATAGTTAGGCAACAAGAACAACTAGGTGACAATTCGCGTTGATCGAGGCGCCGACAAGACCCTGAATATAAGGCTGACGAACAGCGACAAAACATCGTACAAAACGCAAACCGAAGAACTGACATTAAAACTAGAATTTTAGAAAGAGCAAGAGATAGGAGACAGCGGGCCCAGGTTAGGGACAATCCACTTCGTAGGTTGATTGAGCAGGCGCAGAACACAAGGGCAAGGCGAAGTGTTCGTCTTTTAGCAAGAGAAGCGGCAGCCAACTCTATTAGAAATTTGACTCAAAGAGTTAGCCAGTACAGGAGCAATTCCGAAAATAGGTTAGCCGAAAATAGTCGCAATGCGAGTCAGAACAGGGAACAACGTGCGAATACCTTTTCAGAGAATAGGGAACGTCGTAGAAGCTTCAATTATCGCATTTAATAGAACTGTAAAGCAGGATCCAGATCAGGTTTGCATGTGTTGCAAAGGTTTGTGCTTTCCACATCAAGTGGAGAAAATATCTCGGGAAGTTGTAGAAAGTAAATGCAATGAGGCAGACAGTATGGATATTTTTAGTCTTTCTACGCATTTCCCTTCCTGCAATAATAGGTTTATTTTTTCCAGGACTTGCAGCAGGAGCATAAAGTTAGGCGAGAAGCCAAAGGCCAATAACGAATGGCTTAGATTTTCCGGATCTTCCGATTGTTTAAGAGGCTTAACGCGTCTAGAGGGACGGCTACTTTCCTCACGCCTTCCTTTTATGATTATTAAGTCTTTGGGATATGGCCGTCAAAACGCCATAAAAGGAGCAGTGGTCAATGTTCCAACTCCCGTAGCCAATGTTCTTACGTCACTTCCACGGGCGTTCAATGAAGCCGAGGTTGTTCAGATACACCTCAAGCGTAGGATGGAATATAGCCATAATTTAATGACCGAATCCATTAGGCCTTCAAAAATTGCTAATGCAATCGGATTTTTAATGAACACAGAACTGTATAGAAAACACCAGATTGTTATCAATGAAACGTGGTTGTCAGCTTCCCTTTGTTGCATCAGCAGAAGATAGGGACATAGTTTCAGATCTTATAGAAAGATCTGATCAAACCTCCACAAGCGAGGAAAATAATGTTGTTTATGCAGTATGCACGTACACACACACATACTTGCAAGCACTGACTGTACGCGTAAAGTATAGGGATCAGGGTATCGTCTAGTTTAATATAATGATGTTGAGTTGCTGACGGCAAAAGAACTGCAGCAGACTGCAAACACCAAGAAGGTTCTAGTTGAGAAATCCCGACTATATGATACCCTGATCTCAATAGTTTACGCGTAGAGTCAGTGCCTACAAGTATATGAGCGTGTGTGTGTGTACGCGTATATCGCATACTCAACATCAATGTTCCAGATGCACAATAATTTGTGGACAGGTATATAGACACATTAAAAAGGTGTGGGCTGTTCAGCTTGTTTTCTTTGCTTTTTGTTACATTTATTTTCTTCTTTTTTTTGTAATTGACGACTGCATTACTTTTCGGTTAGGCCGCAAATTCCATCGATGTCAGCAGTCCTGATGACAACGAGGTGTGTATGTGTGTTTATGAAATTTAAATAAATTACACAAAAAAAATATGAGTAAAAATGATCACTTTTTAATAACTTCAATTTTCCAAACTTATTCCATCGATTCAAAAGCGCATCGCTAAGCGCATCGCTTAGTACGTTGACCAGTGACGGTAGAGCACGTGTTGCGGGTGGGGGGAGTATGCTTGTTCTTTAACGCATCTGGCCTCTTTTAGGCCTCATCCATCCTAAGGCAGGCTTTATTATTCCTCAAATTGAGGGTTTAAAACACCATCATTCTCGATGTGTAGTGGAAGGCGGGGACGGTAGGGACTGTGGCGACGTAAGTTTCACGTGACTAAAAATCCAAAACACTTGACCTTCAAACACCTTCAAAAAAGGTTAAATGCGCCCAAAAAGTGAATTCCACCTTTGATCACGAAAATGTTGGCAGAGGCAAGCTTAGCTTGGGCAGCCGGTACTAAAAACTCATCTAAATTTAACTTTTTTCCAGTATAGCGTTTGATGCTTTCAGATTAATATTATCATACGCGTCTGCTTACAAGAAAGCTTTCGAAAGAGTTATCGGGGCCACAAGCGGAAGTGAGTGAAGCTGCCGGTGCATACAGCATACGTTAGCGTTGTTTGGGGTTGCTAGACTTTTGATTTTTTTGTCGCTAAATAGGGCAACGAAAACCGATGTGGTTCGAATTTGAATTTTAACTTGAATAAATTTTAGGTTATATTAGATCGATTCTAATCGAAACCTTACAACCCATTAAAAATTATTAAAAAAGGTTTAATGGTTCTGTGCAATAGTATGTAACAGGCAGAAGGATCTCCGACCCCATAAAGTATATATATATTTGATCAGCATCAGCAGTCGACATAGCCATGTCCGTCTGTCCGTCCTTCCGTCTGTTTGTATGATCGCGTCGATCCCAGAAACTATAAGAGACTCCAGACTTGGAACTTAAGCTGGCCTAATCCCTAGACAGTACGAGTTTTTTTTTTTGATTTTCAATAACTCCTCCCGTTTCCGATATACAAATGGGATCGATAACAATAAAATCTTAAATTTTGTTTAGCACATTTTTAAGCACATGCACATTATAAATTGACATAAAATTGATCACCTGTAACAAATTCATCAAAATCGGTTAAGAAACTTAGAAGTAATACCAATTAGTACATTTGTATTGATCAAAGACCAAACCAACAGGCAGCTTGCAGATGCTCAACAATTTGTGTGCACATATATAGACACATTGCAAAGGTCTGGTTTTTTTGTTTGTTATAACATGTATACACGCGCTGCCTTCGAATTTTCGACAAGCCTCTAGTACCTACGCTAAACATGCTTCCTAACCTGCTTACCTACTTAAAAAAGCAAAATAATGGGTTATTTTGGCAATGGAAGGAAATGTTTGTCAATTAAAACAGGTCAACAGTTGTCCTTTTACTAAAAAAGGTTTACTTCTTGAATGTCATTATGGCCGATGTTGAGTTAGTTAACTACAAAGTTCGAAATCGATCGGTTGTGTGACAAAATTGTACTGTGTTTCTGCAAGTGATTGAGGCTCGAAATTATCTCAGTGTTTTTTTACGTGATTGTTTAAAAGTTGTTGTGCGTGTTAACTATCTTGTCGCCAAGGATTTTGAAAAATCGCAAGTCTTTTTTGATTTTTTTTTCACATATCGATATCTCAAAGAGAGCGTAGGGATAATGAAGAATTTTGACGGTCTGAGAGGATTAGGAATAGGGAACGTCGACAATTAAGTAGAAGTAACAGTATAGTTAGGCAACAAGAACAACTAGGTGACAATTCGCGTTGATCGAGGCGCCGACAAGACCCTGAATATAAGGCTGACGAACAGCGACAAAACATCGTACAAAACGCAAACCGAAGAACTGACATTAAAACTAGAATTTTAGAAAGAGCAAGAGATAGGAGACAGCGGGCCCAGGTTAGGGACAATCCACTTCGTAGGTTGATTGAGCAGGCGCAGAACACAAGGGCAAGGCGAAGTGTTCGTCTTTTAGCAAGAGAAGCGGCAGCCAACTCTATTAGAAATTTGACTCAAAGAGTTAGCCAGTACAGGAGCAATTCCGAAAATAGGTTAGCCGAAAATAGTCGCAATGCGAGTCAGAACAGGGAACAACGTGCGAATACCTTTTCAGAGGATAGGGAACGTCGTAGAAGCTTCAATTATCGCATTTAATAGAACTGTAAAGCAGAATCCAGATCAGGTTTGCATGTGTTGCAAAGGTTTGTGCTTTCCACATCAAGTGGAGAAAATATCTCGGGAAGTTGTAGAAAGTAAATGCAATGAGGCAGACAGTATGGATATTTTTAGTCTTTCTACGCATTTCCCTTCCTGCAATAATAGGTTTATTTTTTCCAGGACTTGCAGCAGGAGCATAAAGTTAGGCGAGAAGCCAAAGGCCAATAACGAATGGCTTAGATTTTCCGGATCTTCCGATTGTTTAAGAGGCTTAACGCGTCTAGAGGGACGGCTACTTTCCTCACGCCTTCCTTTTATGATTATTAAGTCTTTGGGATATGGCCGTCAAAACGCCATAAAAGGAGCAGTGGTCAATGTTCCAACTCCCGTAGCCAATGTTCTTACGTCACTTCCACGGGCGTTCAATGAAGCCGAGGTTGTTCAGATACACCTCAAGCGTAGGATGGAATATAGCCATAATTTAATGACCGAATCCATTAGGCCTTCAAAAATTGCTAATGCAATCGGATTTTTAATGAACACAGAACTGTATAGAAAACACCAGATTGTTATCAATGAAACGTGGTTGTCAGCTTCCCTTTGTTGCATCAGCAGAAGATAGGGACATAGTTTCAGATCTTATAGAAAGATCTGATCAAACCTCCACAAGCGAGGAAAATAATGTAGAAGAAGAATGTTTGAATCCCGGAGGTTAGGAAAAGTTATTAGAAAACGTCCCTTCTGAAAATGTAGCGGTGCAGAGAATTGTAATGGCACCTGGAGAAGGCCAGCGTCCTTTGGATATAATTGCAGATTGGGACTCCGAGGAACTTGCCTTCCCAACAATATTCGCTGGAATTAAAAGAAAATGCACAGAAAGTTTTACAACCCTAGTTAGGTCTGAGCTTAGGAATTTCGATAGGAGAGGTTGTAGAACTGATAAATTATTTTTTAACCATAAAAAGTTAGAGATGATTAATGTAAGGAACTATACGTCCATTTGCTTACGCAAGCACAGCGCCACTCAATGCATTTTCGTAGCGAACGCTCTCAACGAAGAGCATATAGAAAGTTTAATTCGCCACGATGATGGCTATAGGGTTTGGAAAGGTATACGTCGGCCGCTCACTGGGAATTCGAGAAAAAAAAGTTATGGCTATGATTAGGCAGTTTGGTCTTCCGGCATTTTTTATAACGTTCTCAGCAGCTGAAACAAGGTGGACGGAGCTTTTGGTTTTGCTTTCGAAAAACGTTTACAAGGTATTAATAAGTGAACAATAAGCCTCAAATTTAAATTTTAATGAGAACGCCCGTCTCATTAGAGCTGATGCAGCAACTTGTGCTAGGTATTTTCATTTCGGTTTAGGCAGCTTTTAAAACTTATGAAGAAGGAGGGCGGTGTATTCGGTAGTTATAGGGTCATTAAATATTTTTGGCGAGTCGAGTTTCAACAAAGGGGCTCACCACATATTAATGGCATGTTTTGGCTGAAAGATGCCCCTAAGCTTAACATCAATGATAAATGAAGCATAACCATGGTAAAGTCATTTATTGCTCAGTTTATCACAACTGATACACCCGGATGTAGCTCCATTTTTAGAGTACCAAACCCACAATCATGGGCACTCATGTAGGCGCGAAGTTAGAAGACAGCAAATTTGTAGATTCGGTATTCCATACCCTCCCATGCCCCAAACAAAGATTTTTTCCGTTAAAAGACGATGCTGAAAATATAAAATCGCATCGCAAGAATTTTGAAAAAATTCAGATCCTATTAGAATTTTCGTTTGATCGCGAAAGTATAGAGCGTTTTAGTGATTTCAATCATTTTTTGTCCTGCGATCAACTTAACCTCACTTATGATTGCTGTGTAAAAGCACTTAGGTCGAGTATTAAGAAGCCCAACATATTTTTAAAGCGAACGCTTGCGGCTATCAAGCTTAACGCTTACAATACTCATCTTCTCCAACTGCAGCGAGCCAACATTGATATTCAGGTTATTTTAGATCCCTATGCTTGCTGCAGTTGCGTCGTTAATTATTTTAACAAGTCCCAGAGAGGTATTTCCAAATAAATGCGCGATGCAGTAAGGGAGGTTATTAGGGGCAATGTAACAATTAAGCAAAATTTAGAACATATAGGTCAAAAATTCATTTCGAGTACGGAAATATACTGCTTTTTGGGTACGCCTCTGTCCGAAAAAAGTAATGCTGAATACTTCATTAATAGAGCAACAGGTTAGAATTCTTAAGTCTAGGGCCCAGTTACAAAATTAACCCGTTGACTCAACAGACATATTTGAATTAGGGCTTATAGATCATTATGTTCAGCGCCCAGTCGCCTTAGAAAATTAATGCTTAGCTGATTTTTCTGCTTTTTAAAGCTGTAGCAAAAAGCAAAGTGGTGCATGCAAAGTAAATGCTAACGAAACACACCGCACTTCTGAATCATTACTTTTCGCTCTTCGCGATCGTAGTGGTTTTATTAAGAAGAGGCTTAGTCCTCGTATAATTCGTTATAGAAGATTTTATATAAACACTGATAGTAACAATTATTTTAGAAAGCTAGTAAAGCTATATGCGCCGTGGAGGGATGAAAATGTAGAACTAGTTAGTCGGGATTGCTAATTATATTGTAGTGAAAATCGGGATATGGTTTGGAATAATCTTAGGAAATATAACAGTTTGGACGATAACGAACTTCAGGACGCACTTAGTAGTGCTGTGCGGGATGAAGAGGAAGAAATTGTAGATAACGTAGACATAGTAGACAATAATTTTAGAGTTTTAGGATTGATAGATAATAACGTCCGATTCATTAAGCTTTCAGGCTTTTTTTCATCTGAGCGCTTAGCAAATATTGTAAGGTCCCTTAATTTAAAGCAGAAGCAATATTTTACACACGTATTGCACAATGCCAACAACAAATCTGTGGTCTATGAATTTGTTGGAGATGGCGCTGGCGTCGGAAAGAGCCGACATATATTAGCAATTTTTCAGTCCTTGTCCGTTTTGTACAATAACAAGCCAGGAACAGATCCAACATCTGTTAAAATACTTTTATGCGCACCCACAGGAAAAGCAGCTTTCGGAATCAGTGGCTCAACACAACCAATCTGGTTCAGATTTGAGGGCCTTAAGCCATGATTTAGTTAACAAGTTGCATTCTAGGTTGATTGACCTAAAACTCATTATTATAGATGAAATATCTATGGTTGGTTCTAAAATGTTTGCCCAATTGGACTCCCGTCTAAAACAAATTTTCAAAAATTCTTCTCCATTTGGTGGTATTTCTGTCATAGTTTTCGGTGATCTACGACAGTTATCACCAGTAGGTGATCGTTGGATCTTTGAATCCAACTCTAATGATCCCCACAGTGCAATATTTGGTTCAACGCTGTGGGACCTTTTTAAGTATTTTGAACTCAGAGAAATAATGTGACAAAGGGAGTTCCAACTTTTTGCGTCTGCTTTAAATAATATGGCATCGGGTCTTATGACAGCCGATGATATTACCCTTATTCGATCCCGCATTTGTCATGATGCAATGCTCCACAATCATTCTTCATTTCATTGGCAAGCGATCTGGCCAAAAAAATTTGGACTTTTATGGATCTAAACATTTTTAATTTAATTAAAAGTAACTGTACATAAAAATTTCATGCGATTTTTACAACGAAAATGCACCAAAAAGTAGATGCGAAAACACTTTCCTGACAGGCAAATTAAGTTAGAGTTAATTTGTTTTTGTTATAACTTTTTTGTTCTTTAATGAATAATCAAATTGTTACAAATATATTATATTATTAATTATATTTTATTATTATATATTATATTATACATAAAAATTTCAAAAAAAAAATTTAAGAGCCACATAACAGTTATATTTTTGCGTGTGAAGTGAAAAAACATAAATTTTTCCTCACGCGAAAACACTTCCTTGACAGACTGTATATGTATGTTTGTGTTTGTATGCTCGTTGGTGTCGAAGGCAAATCGTCTGCAGCTGGACTGCTGCGTATGGGCTTGAGCCGTCGTTTTGTTTATTCATGTGTATGCGTCTACAGCACGTGATGGTTGTCGTTGCTGAAACGCACACGCTGCTCAATGTGTTTTTATACCCATTATTACAATATTCAATACAAGTCAATGCAATTATTAATGAATATTTATCATACACGGACAAGTATTTGAAAGGTAAATGTGTTTATCTTATGGTTAGTGTTAATTTTGTATTACGTCATTTTAAACCTCTTCAATAAGTCATTAATGATCTACCTAATTGCCAATATATACACACGTCTATGTATGATAGAAGTCATAGTTAAGTATCACACGATTAGCCATACAATTTCACAAAGTTCATTTAAAGTCTATACTATCCACCCATTTGAGTCATAGCAAGCAGACTGAAGCAAAAGTCGAATATTTAAAATGTCAACTTCGGCCACCACACAACGGCACAATGAAGTACACCAACAACAAATCTTCGTCTGGCGCATCGCACGCTTCGAGCTAATGAGAATCCATGTACAATAAGATTCTCATTATTAGCTATATCCAGTCTTGTAGTATTACATAGTCATTGGCGGCAACAGATATATTTAATATTTCAATATTAAATTTTTTTCCCACTGGTCAATATTTTTCTACCGCTGAAGATTATATTAAAGCTACTCATTAAAATACCGCACATAGGGTCAATGACTAATCTAAAGACACGAAGATAGCTACCCCTCTTTTTTACAGTTAGTAAACGAGCTCTGTACAATAGCACCTATATCCCCGGCATACGAGATTCGTATTTTCGTTCATTGCGTATACATTTCTGTCTGTCGCCGAGTATGAATTTGTTTTTGTTTTGTGTATTGACTGCTCATGCTGTGTCGTATGTATTCGGCAATGTCTGGTTGCTGAAAACCTCATATGTATGTATTTATCAGAGCTCACGCAAAAGCAACTTTAGAGTATCTCAAATAAAAAGCAAAGTAATTATCTGATACTTTTGCAATTGCTGCGCTGCTGGTTATTTTGCCTGAAATGGTATAGCTACTACAAATGATATAGTTGAAAATACAAAATTATGTTTTGCCTACGGCAAAGTAATGTATGAATCATACATTTATTTCATTTAAATCAAATGTTTTTTAAATTTTTAATTGTTGTTGATTTGCCGATGGCCAAACGGATTCAGGGGGTCTTGGGCCTAGGTCCGTATTTGTGTGTATGCATGTGAGTTTCTTTTGGATTTGTTTTTGCTTTGCTGTTAAGAGTTTGTCGTAGGTCATGGTCTGTCCGTACATGCAGAAATCCTTCTTACTTGTATTGTAAAAGTTTGTTGTTGCCGATCAATGAGTATGTACATATGCATATGTGTGTTTGTGTTTGTATGCTCGTTGGTGTCGAAGGCAAATCGTCTGCAGCTGCCTGCTGTGTATGGGCTTGGGCCGTCGTTTTGTGTATTCATTTATCTGAGTCTAACGGGAAAAAGGCAAAACGCAAAAGAACAAACAACAACAACACGTGTCGGTTGTCGTTGCTGAAACGCACACGCTGCTCAATGTGTTTCTATACCCTTAATTACAATTCAATACAAGTCAATGCAATTATTAATGAATATTTATAATACACGGACAAGTATTTGAAAGCTTAATGTGTTTATCTTATGGTTAGTGTTAATTTGGTATTAAGTCATTTTAAAGCTCTTCAATAAGTCATTAATGATCTACCTAATTGCCAATATATACACACGTCTATGTATGATAGAAGTCATAGTTAAGTATCACACGATTAGCCATACAATTTCACAAAGTTCATTTAAAGTCTATACTATCCACCCATTTGAGTCATAGCAAGCAGACTGAAGCAAAAGTCGAATATTTAAAATGTCAACTTCGGCCACCACACAACGGCACAATGAAGTACAGCAACAACAAATCTTCGTCTGGCGCATCGCACGCAATATCGTAATTCATATCCCGAAGTGCTTACTTCAGGTTTTATCGTTTCTGTTAACAAAGAAGGGTAGCTATCATCCCGTCTTGTAGTATTACATAGTCATTGAAGCTACGTATAGCAAAGTGGTGGTTCACACTTGCCCTCGAAAGCAGCGTGCTGCAGTATACGTAGCTTGTAGTAGGGCAACGTCAGCATCGGGTTTATTTATTATTGGAGACTTTACACCTCCCAGACCTCCCAATAATGACGACAAAGTTCAAAACCAGTTGCAGCTATTGCGGACAGAAAAAATTCTTCAAACCCATTTCGATCATTTACGTAACAGTTCCGCCTTAGATATTTTATTTCATAATACAGAAAGTCTTCATTGCCACATTGAAGATGTAAGGGCAGATAAATTAATGTTACAGTCATCCGTCCTATGTTTTGTTGAAGCTTCATTGTACGCACACGAAAATATTGATATTCCAGGGTTTACTATTGTTGTCCGTATGGATTGTGAGGTAGTGCCTCCAGCAGTGCTGGCTAAAAGGGGAAACGTCATTTACGTAAGGAATGAATTAATTGGCAATGTTTCAAATTGTTTTAGCGGTAGAAAAATAATAGGATCTGTCGTTTTCGATTTTAGTATTTTCAATTTTAAATCTGTTAGTTTTATTGTTGTTTATATATCCGCCTTTAACATTTAAAACAGAATTTGAGGATATATTTCAGCAGCGTTAGTTTTTGAATAACAATTGTATAATATTATAAAGAACTTCTCAGAAAAGGATTTTGGTGCTTGTTAGATTTGAAAACGTCCACTACCAATTGTAACTCTCACATTGATTGGGCCGTTTCAAATATTTCAAGTGGGGAAATAAGCGCCCGGACTTTTGAGACAGTTTATAGTTACCACAATGGGATTTCTCTTAGTGTTAAGGATAGTAAAAATTAGTTTTTTTGTTTTGTACATATTTACATAGATTAGTGTTAATGCATGTTTATATATGTAAATAAATAAATTATTAAAAAATAGTATTAAATTTATGTTCACAATAAGAATTATAAGCAAAATAATTTAACTTAACCAAAAAAATAAAAACATTTAAGAATATATATTTATACATAACAACAAAAAAACTGTGTTCAATATTGATTATTATGATATTAAATAGCTGGGTTCAGGGTATCTTCTAGTCGGGCTCTCCCGACTAGAGCCTTCTTACTTGTTAAGCTTTACCTCTAACAGTCAAATTGGGTGCTGCAACTTGTTGAAAAAAGTAAAGGAATTATCAATGAACTGTAACTTTTAATCAAAGAATCATTTTTATACCCTGATCCCATTAAAAATGGGAAAAAAGGGTATAATGAATTTGTGCAAAAGTATGTAACAAGCAGAAGGAAGCATCTCCGACCCCATAAAGTATATATATTCTTGATCAGCATCAACAGCCGAGTCGATATAGCCATGTCCGTCTGTCCATCTGTCTGTCCGTATGTATGAACGCGTCGATCTCAGAGACTATAAGAGCTAGAGACTCCAGATTTGGAACTTAAGCTCGCCTAATCCCTAGGCAGTACAAGTTTGTTTCCGATTTTCGATAACTCTTTCCGTTTCCGATATACACATGGGGTCGATAACAAAAAAATCTTGAATTTGAAAAACTTTGAGATGCAATTTGAATTATAAAACAAAATAATGACAATCTGTGAAATTTTTATTAAAATCGGATAATAAACACCGGAGATATGGGACATTGAAGTTTTGTATGCACTATGCAGTATGCGCGTACACACACACACACATATACTTGCAAGCACTGACTGTACGCGTAAAGTATAGGGATCAGGGTATCGTCTAGTCGGGATTTCTCGACTAGAGCCTTCTTACTTGTTAAAACTTGTTTTAACAAGTAAGAAGGCTCTTCTCAAGAAATTCCGACTAGACGATACCCTGATCCCTATACTTTACGCGTACAGTCAGTGCTTGCAAGTATATGTGTGTGTGTGTGTACGCGCATACTGCAATGTCAATGTCCCATATCTCCGGTGTTTCTTAACCGATTTCAATAAAAATATTGTTATTATTTTATCTAATGTTTTAAATGCCGTCTCAAAGTTTTCCAAATTTAAGATTTTCTTGTACTTTTACTGCCTTAGGATTAGGCGAGCTTAAGTTCCAAATCTGGAGTCTCTGGCTTTTATAGTCTCTGAGATCGACGCGTTCATACATACGGACAGACGGAAGGACGGACAGACGGATATGACTATATCGGCTCGACTGTTGATGCTGATCAAGAATATATATGCTGTATGGGGTCGGAGATGCTTCCTTCTGCCTGTTACATACATTTGCAAAAAACCATTATGCCCTTTTTCCCATTTTTAATGGGATCAGGGTATAAAGATCCCTTGTGTGGCGAACAAACGAGTGTAACTCTGACGATTCGGCGATTCAGTATGTGGTAAGGAACACTACACGGTGCTTGACTCTAAGCGCAGGTAACCGCTTTTTCCATAAACATGCATGAGTAAGAAGGCTGTCTGTCTTTATTAGTAAAAGTCTCCCGTGGTTAACATGTAAATTAATACTATTATCCTTATTAAGAAACCGAAGGGCAAAAAGTAAAAATTGTTTTTGCACCGACTCTATTCTATACTGATGAATCCTGTATTTGGGATACCATATACAAGATCCATATTCGAGAATATATAAAGAGTTTTTGATTAAGTAGGGGTCGTCGAAGGAATTCGACGTTTTCGATAAGCTTATTAACACTTCAACTTTCTTGTCTTTGCGTGAAATTTTCCTTAGTTTAATTCGTAACATGTCCCCAAGTCTTGTCCATAAAAGCGTTACAGCTTACTAGGCCGGCTGATGCTTTTATGTCAAGTTAATCAACATTTGAACTATCTTCCCTTTGGGTGAGACTTGCAAATGAGTCCAAATGACGATATTTATACCTTGAACCCATTAAAAATGGGTGCAAAAGTATTTAACAGGCAAAAGGAAGCATCTCCGACGCCATAAAGTATATATATTCTTGATCAGTATCAACAGCCGAGTCGCTATAGCCAAGATGGTATAGGATTCAGGCTATCGTCTAGTCGCGATCTCTCTACTAGAGCCTTCTTACTTGTATTTTAAAATTTTGTTGTTGCCGACCAAAGAGTATGTATGTAAATTAATCTGTTGTTCACTGTTAAAGAACGAAGTAATTTGATTATTAAATTATAAGCATTTAGAAATGCTATATGAATTGATATACCGACGATATGTCTGGTAGATTTATTTAAGCCGACGGTAGGTCTGGGCACTGAAGTAACTAAATCGCGATAAGAACTTTATTTCAGAGACGACAAGCGTCTTCCTTTATTCATTCGAAGATTTAGACTAAAAACTAAAATACAAATGTGATTGTTAAGAAGCCTTAAGAAGAAGAAACGCTAGCCTCGCATGAAGTGCTGAGCCTGGCATTTCCCATCCGGTCACACGCATTGGTCGTGATTGCCGGCTATGTGACCCTTTCAAGTGCTCGTGGTGACATGCTGATCATTTGAACTAAACGCCGATGTTCGTTGAGTAAAGATCAAAGGCTCATGGTGTCCTGTTTACTACTTCAACCGAACGTCGATGTTTATTTTTTGCCCTAAGAAATAAGAGCTGCTGAGCTCTGCATGTTTAATTCTAGCGGCTGGACAACATGTGTTTGCCAGCTGCCTAGCGTCCAGCCAAGCATACAATTTAATGACGTGGTATAGTATTTTATTTTATGCGTAACAAGAAATAGACATTAGACCATCAAGCTTAAGGCCGTCCCCGGGCCTATTTAAATTCGACGATGGACTGCTTTATCCCTTCTGCGTTTTTCCTCGTCTTGTAGATCCACCGAATCGCGATGCTGATACCAGCAAGTGCCATAAGTACCAATCCTATGGTGAGGTATGGGAGGTTCAGGATGTCGTGGCTGGTAGTGATGTTTAACAGAGGAGATTTTGCAACTCCAGGTACTCTGTTCTGGATGTTGTCTCGGTTGATGAACAGCGACCCATTGACAGTAGCTCGCTCCTCGAATGTGACGAGATATGTGCCCCGTATTTGGACGTCGGAACCATTGTCCAAGCACACCTTTGCCGGGTGAACGTTGATTATGATAATCCTATCATCCACGTAAGTGAAGGGCTCTAAATTGCTTGGCTGTGACTCACAATGCGCCACCACCTTCGAGTGGAGTTCGCTATCGCATGAGCTTCTTGCTGACAGTCGGCAAAAAGTGTCCGCTGGTGAGGCGGTGCAATCCTCGACGGCGTGGGTTTCCTTCCCGCACATTGTCTCTTATAAGAAATGTAACGTGTTCTTGTACGACAGGTAAAATAGTATTTTTTTTACAGACTAACGTAATTTTTGGAAATTTAATGATAAAATGCAGATATTAGCGGACTGAAGTACTTTTACGGATGAAACAGACAGACAGACAGCCTGCTACGACTTTCAACATGGAACCCAGGAAGTCTGGTTGGTCAGCATGGAGGAGATCTTGTGTGAGTTCAAAGATGGTTCATTGTCACAATAGATCACCTTTGTTTTTGGGAAGAAATTCATGAGTTGAAGCAAAGCTGGCTTCAGATCTTCAGTGGTTCTTGATTGAATAGGCTGTACTACAGCAAATTTGGAGTATTTTTCAACGCAGGTGAGGAAAAACTTCTTATCCGTAGAGAAGATATCTACGTGTAAAATTTCGAATGTTCGAAGGGATTTGTGTCAAACCAAGCTCCTGTTTTTTCGGGTGTCTACCATACTTAGCTCTAGCGCATGTCCTTCAATTCTGAACAATCTGGCTAGCTTATTTTGACATTCTAGGAAAGTAATATTCCGAAAGTACCTAATCTGGTGGTAGCCAGATTTGAGTTCTAACGTTGAAAAATACTTAGCCTTGCCTATTTGGCATGGGGTATTTGTCGGGTATCGTTCGTTTATTGAGCTTGCGAAAGTCAATAACTAAACGCATATTTCGATTACCCGCTTTGTTAGTGCCTTTCTTATCTACCACCCATATGGGGTTATTGTAAGGGGAGACCGACTTTTGGATTATGCCATTCTTAAGCAGATCTTGAATTTCTTTGTTAACGAAATCAGCTGCCCACAGGATATGGATAGAGTCTGGTATAAATGGCCTCTTCACTTGGTGTACTGATGGTTGTGACCATCGAGGTGTTGTAAGGTAAGGCTTCATTGAGGTCTGCAAATGTCTTTCTACTGCCCTTTAGTACTTTAAGGAACGCACTCCTCACTGAGGGGGGTGCATCCGAACAATCCACACTAGTGAAATTGACATTAGTACAGGTGTGAAAGTAAATTTGTTTAACCCCCCATTTAAGTTGACCGGAAGCTAAGCAAAATGAAGCCCCTGCCTGTCTTAATAAGTCGAGACCTATAATTCACTCAAATGTCGATAGGTTCGAAAGGAGGAAAAAGGTTGCTTTAACCTTGAAAAAGGACACTAAACATTTATGGGTAATTGTAGTTTCTCCGTGAATTGAATGAATTGAAAACGAAGAGTCTACTGGGTGGACGCCTTTCAATCCTTTAAATGGTCGGATGAAATTTTTCGATGCGCCCGTATCGATGAGGAACTTCATGTCAAACCCCGCTACTCTTCGCCTGATGACGGGTAGCAGGGATCTTCCCCTAAAAAATGTATGGCCTCTAAATCATAGCTATTTGAGGCTTCGTCGTCAACTCCTGCCGCTGCGCTAGAATCGGCAACGGCAAATGAAACTTTTCCCTTTCCCGCGCCCTGCGTGACCTTTGCTGCTTTCTATGATCGCGTTTTCTGTCAGACGTGGCTGTTCTTTTGTTAGCGCGATCTAAAGCCGGGTTTGGGTGATGCAACCTTGACTCTGAAGGATCCACCTCCTTGTGCACCATTTTGCCCCTGTAGCCTATTACTGGGCTGGCTGGACTCGCCTTGCGCCTTATGTTGTTAGCTGAAATAAGGATTTTTTGTGCCAACTGGTCGTTCATCCGAATACTCTATCAGGCGACCATTTGACCTATTCCCCCTAGCCTCTTGACTTTTTGCATAGTTATCTGCGAACGTGTACTAGAGGTACACATTTGGTTGGACCTTTTTTCCTGTGCGAGCGCCACAGCCGAAGGCAAGTCCCTGGGCTTTGCCGCAAAGAGGACATCTGTGAGGCTACGCTTAGGTCCTGATATGAACACCCGTAAAGCGTCGAAATTTTTCGCACAAGCCCTTAGCCAATGACGGCTCATAGGACATATTGACTTTATTGGTCAAAAGCGTTAGCTTTTTTTCAACCTCGTCATAGTATTGGAGTAACTGCTGGCTACCGTGTCTCAGTGTGCCTAGTTCTTGCTCAATGACATGTATCAGCCGTTTGTCGCTGTAAGTAAAGTCAAGGCGACTTATTATCGCGTCAAAGTACAAAGCACAGTGCTAAATGAAGCTAGTACTGAATCAGCAGGACCTCTAATCTTGCTTTTTATGATAATGACAGCCTGGTAGTGGCGTGAGCTGCCGTTATAAGGTCTGAAAATGTGGTAAGCGGCCAAGGCCGCCTTCCTCCAAGAGACATACGACTCCTGTATTCCCGAGAATTCGGATAGGAGTTTGACCGCGTCAAGCGGTTCGTCACAACGGACATTATCTATTATTTCTATGGCCGTGTATATTTTTACCTCCAGCTTGCTCGGCAAAGGCGCTGCTAACAGCCGCCTGCACAAAGGCTCTAACCTGCTCAATATCCATGCAACTAGCAACTCACCGTCTGACTCTGAATCACTAAAGTTTGCTTTGGACGTTCTATATTCGAGAAACGGTGAAATCATGGGTCTTTATTCACTAATTAGACATGGGCAGAATCATCTATACAATAAGACCTATAAGACCTAAAAACAAGTATTAACTAGGAACTCAATCAAATCAATCAATCAAACAAACACTCTCAAGACAATTTTTCTTATGACTTGAAAACAGTTTTAATTGGAAGAATCCACTTACATGTCTTTTATTTTAATTCTTTAAGTTGCCGGTTGTCTCCAACGCTGGTTTTCCCGCGTAGGACACTGTTTTCCCGCGTAGATTGTTGTTGTCCCGCGTAGAGCACTGTTCTGCAACCGCTGTCGCTTTTTGTATGTTTGAGTGTTTCTTTTAAGCACTTTATAAACTTGATTTATGAACACAATGTTTTTTTTATAGTTTGCGGATTTTATTTTAATGTTCACTATTTTTTTTGTGTTAAAAAAAATTTTTTTACTATTATTATTTTTTTTTATTTTTTTTTTTAATGCTTCGAGTTTTGAAGCCGCGTGGGTATTAAATTTAATTAAGCCACGAGTTGGGCGCCAATTAACCAATTGTTCACTTTTTAATAACGAAGTGAATTGATTATTAAATTATAAGCATTTAGAAATGCTATATGAATTGATATACCGACGATATGTCTGGTAGATTTATTTAAGCCGACGGTAGGTCTGGGCACTGAAGTAACTAAATCGCGATAAGAACTTTATTTCAGAGACGACAAGCGTCTTCCTTTATTCATTCGAAGATTTAGACTAAAAACTAAAATACAAATGTGATTGTTAAGAAGCCTTAAGAAGAAGAAACGCTAGCCTCGCATGAAGTGCTGAGCCTGGCATTTCCCATCCGGTCACACGCATTGGTCGTGATTGCCGGCTATGTGACCCTTTCAAGTGCTCGTGGTGACATGCTGATCATTTGAACTAAACGCCGATGTTCGTTGAGTAAAGATCAAAGGCTCATGGTGTCCTGTTTACTACTTCAACCGAACGTCGATGTTTATTTTTTGCCTTAAGAAATAAGAGCTGCTGAGCTCTGCATGTTTAATTCTAGCGGCTGGACAACATGTGTTTGCCAGCTGCCTAGCGTCCAGCCAAGCATACAATGTAATGACGTGGTATAGTATTTTATTTTATGCGTAACAAGAAAAAGACATTAGTTAACTTGCATGAACATATACAGGGTCTTTCAATAAGGGCGGGTAGATGTTGAAATGGAATAAAACAAGCTGTGTGTGAGGTATTAACAAAATTATTTTTTTATTTGAAAGGCCCATGTATGCCATTAAGTATGGAATATGACATCATGCAAATGCCCGACTCGGCTGCTTATGGTGGCACGAATCCGAGTGGTCCAATTTTCAATGACTCTTCCGCAAAGATCGGGCTGCATTTGAGCGATTGCCTGTGTTATGTTCACCTTTAGGGCATCGGTCGATTGCGGTTTATTTGCATAGACCTGCGACGTCAAGAAACCCCACAGGAAAAAGTCCAGCGGTGTCAAATCGCATGATCTTGGTGGCCAATTCACATCACCCCTGCGAGAGAAAACCTTACCCTCAAATCTTTCATGCTGAATGTTAATCGTGGCGTCCGCTGTGTGGCACGTAGCGAACAAATGGCGTTGTCTATGGTCATGAACTTTAAGCTCCTAGGTCAGTTGGATCTTGTACGGGTGTAGGCCCAAGTCCCGACGTGAAATTTGCCAAGTTGAAGTCTGCGAAAGACCGAGTTCTTGTGCACGGCGGTGAATCGACTGCCTCGGAATGTTCTCGCTGATGTTCTCGGCCGATCTTGCGTTCCTTTAACGTACGGGAGTTGGCTGATTGTTTACTGAACAGGTGGTCTGAAATTTGGTCACAAAACGTTGAAGAGTCGACTGTGAAAGGCCACCACGTCTACCGTAAAATGGGCGAAATTCGCGCAACGCTTGAACGTTGTAACGAACATTTATTTTGATAATAAAGTTTTATCATTTGTACGTGCTTTTCAATCGTTTAACTTTCCATGATGATTTGGCATGAGCAAATTAATAATATAAAAAATATTGAACAGCTGTAGCTAAAACGAAATGCCCGCCACGTACCGCCAAAATCTACCCGCGCCATTTGAAAGACCCTATACATGTCTTTGTATGCTCGTTGGTGTCGATGGCAAATCGTCTGCAGCTGGCCTGCTGCATGTGGCCTTGGGCCGTTTTTTTGTGTATTCATGCCTGTGCGTCTAACGGGAAATAGGCAGAATGCAAAAACAATAACAACAACGTCACGGTTGTCGACCTTTTCGTTGCAATGTGTATGCGGGAAAGTTTAAGTATCTCATGTTTGGGCATACAATTGTACGAAGTTCATCCAAAGTCTATACTACTCTCCCAGGAGCTAATAATTTACAAAATGTAAAGTTAAAAGAAGAGAGCGACTGCGTTCCGCTCTTCCATAAAGCAAATTCTTCCGTAAGCAAATTCTGCTCCTTGCCTTTAGGAGTCTTGTCTGGGGCACTAATATCAACTAACCTTTTTACTAAAGTAGAATTTTACTAATGATCGCAATGTTAGGAGCGACCTTTTTCACAAACTTATCTTATGCTCTGTTGAACACAAGTCATATTTTGTTTCGCGCACCGAACGCTTATTCTCCGAGAGCTCAAACAGGAAATGCACAACTAATAATTTGTTGACCATGTTTCAATACTTCTTGCTCTACAAGAGACATTTGATTGTTATATCATTCTTCATCTCATTGGCAAGCGTTCTGGTCGAAAAAAGTTGGATTTTTATTGATCCTATTTCTATTGCCCACGGCCGACCACTTATAGGTTTCGCCACCATCCTTTCCTCGATTTTAGCCCGGCATAAAACATTGTAAACAGTTTTCCTACTAATTGCTAACATTTCTGCAAACTCAGAGACCGATTTTCAAAAAGTAGAGTTATAATAAGCTAACTGGATCATGTCGGAAGGTAACCGCTAGCCTGGCATTTGAAAACCGGCCAAACTGTCCCGATTATATATATTCTAAAATTTCTTCGCATTTTTATTTTTTTAGCAAGTAACTGTAATTACGAATTGCACAACGAATAAAAAAACCAAAAAAGGAAGTGTGTAAACACATTCGTGGCAGTTGAACGTAGTGCCTATGTTAGTAATTTTAATTGTTCTTTGTTAATGTTATTGTTTTTTCAGATTTTTTTAATAGGTTTAAAAGACAATTGATTGAATAATTTATAAAAATTTAAAACAACAACAATATGTCCCTTACAGCGAAAAACCAAAATTGTTCACCTTGTGTGAATACTTTTGTGGCACCAGACGTTGAATTTTCAAGGGATTTCAACGTCTGGTGCCGTTTTTTTTTTATTGGTACGTAAAATGGATATAGGCCACATTCTCGAGATATGGTGATTCCACAATTATTCTTCATTTCATTTGCAAGCGATCTGCGCAAAAAAATTTGGACTTTTATGATTCTAAGCATTTTTCATTTAATTAAATGTAACTGTACATACGAATTTCATACAAATCTCACAACGAAATGCACCAAAAACGTGGGTGTGTAAACATTTAGTTGGCAGTTGAATTTAGTGGCTTGTTAGTATTTTTAAGTGTTCTTTGTTAATGTTAATGTTTTCTAAGTTCTGTTTAATAGGTTTAAGAGATAATTGACTGAATTACTTATAAAAAATAAAAATAAAAATTTTTCACAACAACCAGTGTCTCCCTATAGCTCTAAAGCGAAAAAATCAAAAATTTTCACACATTGTAAACAAATAGTTGGCAAACTGTATGTTAGTGATGCCGCTCCAATGCAACCGCTTTTCGGGAATGGTAATATATATATATATATATATTTTTTTTTGACAAAAATTTGGAAGGAGGGAATCTGGTGAAATTCCCCATGATCTACATTGAAAATAGTTAGCTTTAGAATAACGCTTTACATCAGTCTTCAATTTAATTTAACCTTGATTACCTCTGAGTAAGCCGCAGAAGTTTAATATCCATTCTGCTTTTAATCATGTACGCAATTGCCAACTCGCTTTTAGTGGGAACCATCATTTCGTTCAAATACTTATTTTTTTATCGTTGCGCATTTTTTTTTTAACAAAAGACCGGTTTCTTTTTTCTTAGGTTTTGGGGTATGAAAGCTCATATGCTTGTTTCCCTTTCCTGCATCGTTGTTATTAAAACGTTTGCGATCTGGGACAATACAATTTTTTTAGTAAGCACAATAGCAAGAATGCAGGGCTATAGGTAAAGAATTTCTACTAGTTCTAATGGGTACTGCAAAGACCCTCAAAATCTTCTGATTTTTATATTTTTTGTAAAGGCGAAAGTTTAACTTTACAGACGCCACAAAAACATTTCTTAGTTTGTGTCCAAAAACACAACACATTTAACAACTGAAAACGTTGCAGTCAGAAGCAACCGGCGTGCGGAATACTCTGATACCAGTATAAAAACGGGTGATGAGTAGCCCCAAGAAACCACAAACCCGCCAAACGCGTAACAAGATGTTCGGCTCCCAAAGGCAAGGTCGCAAAATACAGCCTCCAAGGGTGGCGCTCCTAAACGCACAATAAGATCAGCCTTAAAAAAACTGCGTTTAATTTCTGCTTTTGTGAATACAGAGACCATCAAAGTATCCAGTAGCATCCCCCAACAAGTGGCTTACACATCACAGGGCTACCAGCGGTGGCGATAAAATCTGTTCAAGAAACAGTACTGCTTGGTAGCAACAAATGTCGGAAACAGGTGGGAAAACGGCGCATATAGACACATCGATGTCTACTCCGCTCTTACCGAGCCCAACAGAAGGCAACACAATGTCTCCAGATACATCTTAATCACGCAAAAGCAGCATTCACTGTGCTTATTAGGAGGTTTATCACAAATGTACTAGACGTGACGGTAATCCAAGAGCCATGGATAAAGTGCAACAAAATTTGCAGTTAACCTCATCCAAGAACGACGATTCTTTAAAGATTTGGTGGTCATATGTGCAAAAATGACCTCAATAATCGCCGAGCAAGAGGTCGTCGTCTTTCAGGACAGGGAGGAGCGCCAACTCCGGACGTTCAAGTGCTGGCCTCAATAGGGAGCATGTCCTGTGATGCAACCGCTCATCAGACAGCGGGGGATTAATTGATCGGGATGATTAATCGGTGCAACTTTCATTATTGCAATAAAGAGAAAGCTTTAGATCTCTCTATCGGGCTGGTAATATTACCAGCACATTAGATTTGAAATAGGTTTGACACGTTACAACACACTCGTTAAAAAAAATCAAAGGATAACCAATTGGGTCCAGTTTTGTTCTGAGCTTGAGCAGAATGTAAGCTACTCAAATCTGCATATAAGCGATGTAGAAGAACTAGAGCATAAATTTGATAAACTTCTTGATAATATTGACACAGTGTTTCAATTGCTAAAAGAAGACTAGCAAAGCCTAAAGGGATGTACCCTTGTGGAATGAATTTCAGTATTTCAGACAGTGTGTGCTGACGCACTGAAGGGCTCTTATCAGTGCGATTTCCGTCCTGGCACCACTGCGCTTAATACCGGAAAAGACTTACGAAAACCGCATCGACACAAATCATCTTATTATCAATTTCAAGGCTGATTTTGATATCCCACGGTGATATCGGCCATTTGCTGCTTGGAATTCCTGCAAAGTTAGCGCGCCATTTCAGAATTTCATTGAGCAACACCATCAGCTCGGTCAAGGTAGGAAATTACCATTCCGGAACCTTTAACACCTATGAGAAATAAGATACGTAAGATAAGATACGAAAAGGTACGTGATATTTGGAGTCCAGATATTTGGAACGTGTTCGCATAAGTAAACCTTTTGTTCTTTGGGGCTGCTTCTGACAAGTTTTTCATCGGTAATAGTTTAAGTTGTATACGCTGCTGACCATGATCCAATTTTTATCATTAGTAGCAGCAAGTTTTTTTTGCGTATACCTTTTCGCCATGGCTTTTCGCTACGCATTTAGAATGATCTTTAACCATCCTTATGCATTCCTATCATCGTTGTTGAAGAACCTTTGTGATGTGTTTCCAAAGTCCTGCTTGGGGCAGTGGACGTTTAGTCCGAGGCTTGCCACGAACTTCTTTTATATATCCCGTTTCCTTAAACATTTGTTAGTTCCCATGCCATTAGAGTCGTCTCGTTTTAAATTTAAAGGTGCAGGGTACATTCTCATTAAGATGTTGACGTAATAGTTGTTGTCAGTTGTTAGCACCAAGAAGTAATATTTTGTTAAACATCAAATAAAAATACGATTGCATTTAAGATATTGATTGATTTCTTCTTCACATAAAAATAAAATTCATTGAAGCACGTTGATTTGTTCAAACCAAAGGCAAATTAGGCAAGCCCATATTTTGAATTTTTGTTTGGAAATATGTGTTAAACAATATTTTCCAATCTAGAAACAAGATGAAATGTCGCAGTCAATCAAAGTTGGCAATAAAGGTTTAAAAGTTGACTTTACTAAAACGCCAACAAGTCAACTAATTAAAACAGAGTTTAAAGCCTTTTTGTTCAAATTGAATCATTGGATCAAAAAAAAAAACTCTCTTTTCAATTCGGAATTTCCAAAACATGACATTGGAAACCAAAAAAAAAACCAATATTTAAGAGTTCGAAAAATTTGTCATCTTTGAAGCTTAGTAAAATCGTAAAAATTTGTCCAAATTCAAACACTAGTGTTATTTGGAGTTTCTTTTATTGAATGAAATAATCATTAAAACCATAATAATAATAATCAAATTGACCGTCAATATTTGATGCTAAATTCTAGATTCCCGATTCCGATAACTGTGCTATAAGTGCCAATTTGTGAAAATTTCTGCTTTATATTTAAAACCTATTAAACAGAACTTAAAAAACATTAACATTAACAAAGAAAAATTAAAAATCCTAATAAAGTCATTAAATTTAACTGTCACGAAAAGGTTTACACACCTAGGTTTTTGGTGCATTTTCGTTGTGGAATTCATATGTACAGTTACTTTTAATTAAATTAAAAATGCGCAGATCTATAAAAGTCCAAATTTGTTTGGCCAGATCACTTGAGAATGAGATGAAGAATGATTGTGGAATCACAATATCTCGCGAATGTGGCCTAAAAAATTTTTAAGTACCTACCCCAAAAAAAAAACGGCGCCAGCTCTTGAAAACCAATAATATTACACCGATTGTACAGCTCGAAATTAAGGGTAGGTACTTGAAATGGATATAGGGCATATTCGCAAGATATGGTGATTCCACAACCATTCTTCATTTCATTGGCAAGCGATCTGCGCAAAAAATTTGGACTTTTATGGATCTGCGCATTTTTAATTTAATTAAAAGTAACTGTACATACAAATTTCATACGAATTTTACAACGAAAATGCACCAAAAACGTTGGTGTGTAAACCTTTTCGTGGCAGTTGAATTTAGTGCCTTTATTAGTATTTTTAATTGTTCTTTGTTAATGTTAATGTTTTTTAAGTTCTGTTTAATAGGTTTTAAGTATAAATGACTGAATTACTTTTAAAAAATAATAAAAAAAATAAAAAACAACAACCAGGATGACCATATAGCTCTAAAGCTCTGTTTTAATATCAAAATTTTTCACTTTGTGTAAACCTTTTCGTGGCAATGTGTATAAGCTTTCAGAGTTAGAAATCGAGTTAAAAGATGAACTGAAAGTGATAATGATTTCATCAAGTTTGCCAAGTTTTTGTGAACGCTATCGAAACACGCGACAGCTTAAAACTTATAGAAGAAGGTGTGCGAAAAAGTGAAAAAGATTAACATGAACGTGCTGTGCAAAACAGTGATAAAAAAAGAAACGGTCATAGCGTCGGGCAAAGAAATAACAAAAGTAAAACGAAGAAAAAGCGCAGTTATAACGGGAAATGCTACGTTTGCGAGAGGCCCGGGCACAAATCGTTTGATTATAAATATAGAGAGCAAAATAAGAAAGAGCGTATCAAAGAACGCGACAAAGGCGCGCAGTCAAACTGTTTTATGCATACATACGTTGCTATGCAAAACAAGAGTAAATGGTGCGTTGACAGCGGCGCCACGTCCCATATGTGTTGTGACAAACAGTTATTTACATCATTAACGAAACAAAAAGTAATAATAATGCTCGCAGCGGATAAAAATGTAGAATCTTACGGTGTCGGTACAGTGGAATTCGTCGCGAATAAAGTGAATATAAAATTATAAAACGTAATGTATGTGCCGAATCTGCATTTGAATTTTATATCAGTCAGCAAAACGGCTGAGTATGGTAACTTCACAACATTTAGCAATAAAGAAGCAGTGGTACACTCTAATGAAGGGTATGTGATGTTCTGCGCGAATAATGAAAATAACTTGTACGTGTACCAAAAAAAGAAAACAAGTGAAGCAGTGTATTTAATGAGAGATGCGCTGGCGGTAAAATGGCACAATAGATGTGGACATTTAAATTATAACAATTTAAAGAAGCTCAATGAAGAGGAGCAAGTGATAGGAATAGACATCGAAAAAAAGCCTTTCGGAATAAATTGTGATACTTGCAATAAAGCAAAGATATGTGCGCTGCCATTTCCGCAAAAAGTGAAACGCTTAACAAAAAGCGTTTTAGCATTGATACATACCGATGTATGTGGCCCAGTTAATGTCAAGTTTTCGGGAGGTATTTCGTAACATTCGTTGACGATTTTTCGCGAAAAATCCACGTATATTTCGTGGGCGCACAAGGTAAATATTTGAAAAGTTCAAATTATACAAATCGTATGTAGAATGCCGAATGGGGAAACGTATAAAGTCGTTACGCAGTGATAATAGCAAAGAGTATACAAACAATGAATTTTCAAATTTTTTGAACGAGTGCGGAATAAAAAGACAGTTGACGGTCCCGTATACGCCTCAGCAAAACGGAGTTGCTGAGCGTGCCAATCGAAGAATAGTTGAAATGGCCAAAAGAATGTTAATACACGCAAATTTACCAGAACATCTGTGGGGTGAGGCTGTGAACACCTCAGTGTACCTTAGAAATAGATGTCCAACAAAAGCACGCCATTCGAGGTTTGGAAGGGACGCAAACCGTCCGTAAAACACCTGAGAGTTATTGGTTCTCGCGCTTTCGCAAGAGGATAAGAGGATGTAAATTTGCAGCAAAACGCAAAGAGTCATAATGGTTGGATACTCTTATGCATCGAAGGCATACCGCCTATTTGAGTTGTCTACCCGGCGTGTTATAGAGCGTAGAGACGTTAAGTTCGTCGAGGATGAATTTGCGAATTACCAAGATGAACAAATATATGACAATTATGCTACCGTCATAATCAGCTTTGAGTCAAACAAGGCACCTACAGCGCAGGTGCACAACGAGGCAGTTCCAGTGGATGACAATATAGGCAATAATGGGTTTGACAACAGCGATAATGAAGAGAAGGAAGAGCAATTTGTCAGCGCAAGTGATCAAGACGAGGAGGATGACATCCAGCCTAGCGTCTAGATGAGGATGATGACGTTCAGCCAAGACGTGGGCCAGGTCGTCCCAAAATTATCCGTGCAGGTCAAGCTGGTCGACCTAGAAAAATGTACCAGGTACTCAACAATCTAAACGTAGAAGATGTTGAGACGCCTCATTCTGTGGTAGAGGCGCTGAATGGCCAACATGCATCGGACTGGCAGACGTCCATGCAACGTGAGTATAACGCATTGGTTAATAATCAGACTTGGTTATTAGCAGATCTCCCATCTGGACAAAAGGCCATCGGCTCGAAATGGGTAATTCGAATTAAGAAGAATGAAAACGGTGAGATAGAAAGGTTCAAATCGCGACTCGTTGCTCAAGGCTGTGGGCAGCAGTTTGGCGTGAGCTACTGGGAAACAAACTCTCCAGTCATCAGATATAAGACGATTAGGATGCTGTTTGCCATAGCAGTCGAAAAGGAGCTATGCATGCATCAAGTGGATATTTCAAATGCATATCTGAACAGTAGGCTTCATGAAGACGTATACATGAGGCAGCCCCAAAACTTTGTGGACAAGAATAATCCAACGAAGGTTCTTAAACTGCAAAAGGCGATTTACGGGCTGAAGCAGTCTGGCCGTGTGTGGAATGATAAGCTCAACGAGTTATAACACGGCATTGGCTTCAAAAGGAGCAAACACGAGGCGTGTTTTTATGTGAAGCAGCAGGAACAAGTCTTCAGCTATATAGCGGTTTATGTAGACGACTTGATATTCATATGTCCACACGAGAAGGAAATCAGCGCGATTAAGGAAAGAATCGCAGCCGCATTCGAGATGCACGGCGGCGGCCAACTCAGCTTTTTCCTTGGAATGATGGAGGGAAGGCAAAAGAGGCGCAATAAAACTGTGTCAAAAGGCATACATCAAAAGCCTTTTGAAAAACTTTGGAATGCAGTCGTGTCGAGCTGTTGGAACCCCCCTGGATCCGGGTTTTGAGATTGCTTGCAAAAATTACAAATGTGTCAAAGTAAATATGACATATTACCAATCGCTAATTGGTTCTCTTATGTACTTAGCAGTAATAAGCTGTCCGGACATTTTGCACGCCATTTGCAAATTATCACAGAGGAGCACAGATGCTCTCACGGTGCATGAAACAGCAGCAAAGCATGTGCTGCGCTATCTTTCTGGTACGATGAGTCAATGCCTCGAGTATCGGAAGAATGGGGAGCCCCCAAAAGAATTCGCAGACGCGGATTGGGCAAACGACAAGCAGGATGGAAAGTCATATTCTGGTTACGCTTTCTTCCTGGCCGGAAGTGTTTTTCGTGAACTTCGGCAAAGCAGAGTGTCGTCGGACTGAGCAGTACAGAAGCGGAGTATGTCGCTTTATCAACGGCAGCAAGAGAAGCTGTATATATTCGAAGACTGCTAAACCAGATCGGATGGAAGATTCCTAGACCGATAACTATTTACGGCGACAATACTTGTTCGCATCAGATTGCGAAAAAACCTGTCCACCATAAGCGCACTAAGCATATTGATTTAAAGTTTTATTTTATAAGAGAAAAAGTTGAATGTAATGAAATTAATTTGGATTATGTATCTACAGACAAGAATGTTTTTGACAAAGAGCTTAAGTAAGCATAAGCATTGTGGCTTTGTAAAATCCCTTGGATTAATTGAATAATATTAAGCTAAAGCAAAAGTGTTAAAATATAATTTGATTTATATTCGATAGTATGTAAGCGACATGGCAACACCGTTCGAGAGCAATGAATTCTCTCTCTCTCTTTGTAAGTTTGTAGTTACACACTTCTTTTTGTACTGCCATCCAGTGCAGACCTTTCCTAAAATAAATCCGCGTTTTAAAAACTCTAACAGTTTCATATCCAAAAAAAAAAATAAAAAATAGCGTACATCCTCTTAAGGCTCGTGTTGTAATAAATTAATAATAAATAATAATATTAAATAAAATAAAAATAGATAAATCGACCTTTCTTATATAGATAATAACGGGAAGAGTAGTCGACCATGTCAAACAAACACTTAGTTGGCATATGAATTTAGTGCGGTTAAGTATTTTTTATTGTTCTTCGTTAGTGTAAATATTTTTTAAGTTTAAAGGCTTAAGAGATAACTGGCTGAATTACTGATAAAAATTAAAAAAAAAAAAAATTGAGAAAAACAACCAGTGTGTCTTTATGGCATTGAAGTGAAAAATGTAAATTTTATACATTATTTAAATACTTAGTTGGCAAACTGTATATAAACTATATCGCTATTTCGCTGGGGTAATTTGTTAGTATGTAATGTTAAGTTTACTAATTTTACTTAATGGAAACAGTCCGTTACTTTTGAAAAAAACAATGTTAATTAAAAGACGGAGTGATTGTTGTAAGCGTGTAGCTACAAAGTGCAATTTAATGGTTTTATTTATATACGAATTGTATTTAATTAAATGGCAAGCAAAATTAAACGAAATATATTCGAAGCACAAAAAATCATAAAACCCATAATTCACATTCCATTAGTTTCTTTATTACTTTGGTTACCCTTCAAAGCCCTGGATCCCAGATTCTTATGCTTATATTCTGTTGATTAGATTATTTGCCTGGTTGTGAAGGGAAGGTGTATGATTTGTGGTTGAAAGCTTACCAAAGGACTTGCAAGAATTACTCCGATCCTGCTTAGTACCGCTGGAAGACGCTGCAAAAATGTATATAAAATAATGTTGATACTTAAAACACTTTAAGTTTGATTATTGCTGTTAATTATTTAAGTTTTTTTTTACATCCTGCGTAATCGCATTGCTAAGCCGCTAGGAGATTTAAAAATCATTTTGCGTGTTCTTTATGTTTTGACCTGAGATTTTTTTTTTTGTCTATATGAGTATAAAACATGCGTCGGCATCGGTAGCAGAGACGTCTGTAGAATTTCAAGCCTCTGGACTTGTAAAAGCTGCTGCAGGTTATTTCAAACATGAAAGCAAACCAACTGGAAATAATACTGACGCCGGCTGAACCAGCAACAACTTGTACAGCAAAGATCGGAGAGTAAGTAAAAAACACGAATTTGGCACTATCTGTTTATGCTGAACACCTAATACGTATTTCCAAGCGTGAACTCAATTCAATGTATTAACCGCACTCTTCTTTTACCTAAGTCTGTCATCAAAGAAATATCAAACTGATTGAACATTTTTATACCCTGAACCCATAGGGTTAAAAGGGAATAATGGTTTTGTGCAAAAGTATGTAACAGGCAAATGAAAGCTTCTCCGCCCCAATAAAGTATCTAAATTTTTAATCAGCATCAACAGCTTAGTCGATAGAGCCATGTCCGTCTATTTGTCTGTATGTATGAACGCTTCGATCTCAGAGACTATAAGAGCTAGAGACTCCAGATTTGGAACTTAAGCTCGCCTAATCCCTAGGCAATACAAGTTTGTTTCCGATTTTTGATAACTCTTCCCGTTTCCGATATACACATGGGATCGATAACAACAAAATCTTGAATTTGGAAAATTTACAGATGCAATTTGAATTATTAGCAAAATAATGACAATCTGTGAAATTATCGATATCGGATAATAAACACTGGAGATAAGGGACATTGAAGTTTTGTATGCACTATGCAGTATGCGCGTACACACACACACACATATACTTGCAAGCACTGACTGTACGCGTAAAGTATAGGGATCAGAGTATCGTCTAGTCGGGATTTCTCGACAAGAGCGTTCTTACTTGTTGTATATTATATTAATGGTAGACCCTGTGTCAATTACACTTTTAAGCGGGTTGAATGACTCATAATAACAATTGTAACCCATTATAGATTCTTCTTGATTCGATGCAAGTGCTTGGTAATTTTCAGATGTTTACATTCTTGACTTTGATTGATTTTTTTTTTTTAGATGTACTTACAGTACATTCAAGTGGCCCAACGATATCAAGCACCGGCTTGTTAACGCGCGGACCCAAGCACAGCGACCCACCACCCACCCACCCGACCGAGAGGCGCACCGCGTACCGTGGGGTTACGATGATTGAGAACATGTAGACAAATGATAAAAGACAACTTTTTTTAGAGAGCATGCAGAAGTGGTACTATGTATTAGGTGGGAAAGATCGTTATATATTGAACAAAAGATCCGAAAAGGCTTATGGTTAGCATAGTTAGAGTGGTAAGCATCCAGGGCTATAGGTAAAAAATTAATACTATTTCTAATGGGTACAGCAAAGTTAGTTTGGTTGATTAGTGTGGGGGAATCTATTTCACCATTTATTAGTTTGTGAACAAAGGTTATTGCCAGCATAAAACTCTACTGTGGTAAGCAGGTAAATGAATACTATTATCCCAGTTAAGACCCCGAAGGGCAAAGAGTAAATATTGTTTTTGCACCGATTCTATTCTATACTGGTGACTCCTGTATTTGGGATACCATATACAACATCCAAATTCGAGAATCGTTGCAACAAGGTACATATAAAGAGTTTTTGTTTTCGACCATTGTTAATGAATCCCACGGCACTTGATGCTCGATTTGTTATTGAAGCTATATGCTTGTCAAACTTCAGCTTTGGGTCCATTAAGATACCCAAATCCTCAACCAAATCAATCCGATCAAGTCATAGGTTATCTAGATTTAAGATATTAAAAAAGGGCATTCGACTATAAAAAGACATAAATTTACATTTCCTGAAATTGAGATGCAGTAAATTTACTTTGCACCAAGTTTGAAATTTGTTGAATAGTTGTAGCTGGCATGCATAATTTCACATCGTCAGCATACATCAGCAGCCGTGAGTGATTTATTACGGACGGAAGGTCATTTATGAATATAATTAATAATAACGGTCCAAGGTGACTTCCTTGTGGAGCACCAAAAATGACATGGACCACTTTAGAAACTGAAAGCATTAAAATAGCCTTTCTGAGTTCTAAAAGTTAAATAATCTCAATCCAAAGAATAAGATTATTGGGAAAGCCCAAAAGTTTAAGTTTATATATTGAATATGTTTGATGGATGTGTCGTTGATTTTCGTTTCGCATTAAAAAACCGATTAGGATCCTGCTGAAACTGTAATTTAAACCTAGTCAGGTAATTCCTGTAACAGTGGTTATTGAGGACTGAAAAACTGGAACGAGCAATTCAGTATGCAGCAAAAGCTAACGGGGAGCTAGATTTTCTGAAACTCTCGAAAACTTTCGATTTACGATTTTTAAGAATTTTCAATTCTCTGGTAAACGACACAGGTTTATTTGACATTCCATAAGGGACTCAAAAATCAAAAAATAAATTTAAAGTATTATAAAAAATACTGATTGCCACGTCCAAATTGTCGGGCCCGTAGAGGGGAGACCAGTCAGTCAGGGATATAAGCTGAGTAAGTTTTGCAAAATCGGTTTTCCGAAGTTGACGTACTCGACTTAAACGTTTTCTACTGGGACATAGCACACGGTAAAGTGATCGACCCTCCAACGTTGGGTGGTATAAATCTTCTGGATAAGTTATGGGTTGTGATCGGGTAATGGATGAGGAGGATGGATCCAAAACAAAAACCAAATCCAGCATTTTATAAAGAGAATTTGGGATATCATGGATTTGATTCAATGATATCCCAAGTAAGTTAATCAAGAATTAATTCTATGCTGAGGGGGTCAGGGCATTAGAGACGGGACAAAAAATCCAATTAACTTCAGCAATATTAAAATCACCAAGAACTACAAAGAAATTGCGATCAGAAAGCATGCAAGAAACGGGCAGTATAGCAGACAAATGAGCATCGTAAACAGAGGTATCGGAGGAAGGGGATATATAAGTAATAAAAATACCAACACCAATAATATTAAACTTTACAGCAACAAATTCTATATCTATAGAACCACCTACTATTACTGTCTCCGAAGAATAATCTTCATCAACAGCAACAAGCACACCTCCGCCACGTCGAAGCGAACGGTCTTTTCTATAGATACAGCATCTGTTGGGTACAACTTCAGAACTAAGAACGTCATGCCTTAACCAAGTTTCAGTGAAGGCAATGACATGAAAAGGAAAAGAATGACTACTAAGGTATAAACTACTGAGTTTACTACAAAGACGTCTTACATTCTGAAAGCCAAGTAGGAGGGAAGTTGTTAGTTTTTTGAACTATCAGAATCGGGAAGAGTTTTAGGCAAAACTATTGGGGGGGAGATACAATCGGAGGCCAATTTTGTTTTCTGGCAGCAATTCATTTACTATAATGTGCTCTAACCAAAACTCTTTGCAGCATATAGAGCTAAAGTCTTGACTCGAAAAACTGATTTTAAATGACGAGATATTTCTAGTAAAATTAAATTTGAATTTGGTATAATTTAACGCTTGCGCGTTGGAAACTTTATTCTGCGAATAGTTCATGAGATTTTGTTGTTGTTAACTTTATTCTGCGAATAGTTCATTAGATTTTGTTGTCTGGCTTGCTGAAGTTTATATAGAAAGTCTCTATAAGTCTGTTTATTTTCTTCCGATTGTATTGTTATAAAATAGGAATGTGGTACTCTGGTTTAAATTAGTCAAAAACTTTTTCTTTGACTTAACTTTTCTTAATTTTATCTACCACGCTATTTTCACAGAAATCTTTGTGCTGCTTTTTGTTTAATAAATAGCTTATCTTAAATCGTACTTAGCTAAAATCATGAAGATACTATCTTGGTTTTCTATTTTGAAAACATCTTAAATAGTGTCACTTGTAAATTCGATGGCAAAAAATATGACACTTCATTGCCTCGGTTTAGTTGTACCACTGAGATTATTGTTTCTTTGTTAAATTTGTTGAAACACCATTAAGTGTGTTTTCTGTACGTATGTTCTTATGCGGATAAAGTCAATATAATATTCGTTGTTATGCAGTTTTCAACTGCGCCATTTTGAACGTAACAAAATAACTGTTTTTATGTAGTTTCTTGTATTTCTTAAAAGTTTATTTGAAAAATTAATTCAAAGTTAATTACAATTGGTATTACTAGATACAACTTTTTATTCACCAAAAAATTAATAAAAGTATATAATAATTTAATGTATATGAAATGCCACAAATATATATATTGCTTGGCACGTTTCCCCACACCGCAAGAGCTGCCCAAGAGCTTCAATGGCAATGAGTTTTTTTTTAAGATTTAAAATTTAAATATACGATAACATTTGTTAATCGGAGAAGACAATTTTGCTCCGGGGTAGGTATCGTATATCTATTGAATGTCATATATTTCTATATATTTATATATATTTTTTTATATTCATATATATATTCTTGATGAGCATCAACAGCCGAGTCGGTATAGCATGTCCGTCTGTCTGTCTGAATGTATGAAAGCGTTGATGTCGGAGACTATAAGAGCTAGAGACTCCAGATTTGGAACATAAGCTCGCCTAATCCCTAGGCAATACAAGTTTGTTTTCGATTTTCGATGACACTTCCTTTCTCCGATATACCCATGGGATCGATAACAACAAAATCTTGGATTTGGAAAACTATGAGATGGAATTTAATTTGTTAAACATAGTTATGAGAACCTGTGAAATTTTTACTAATCGGTTAAGAAACTCCGGAGATAAGGCATTGAAGTTGAGTATGCAGTATGCGCGTACACACACACACTTACTTGCAAGCACTGACTTTAAACGTTAAGTATACAGTTCAGGGTATCATCTTGTCGGGATTTCTCGACTAGAGCCTACTTACTTTTTTTTTCTGGAGCCAGAAATACTGTCGAGTTGTATGGGCATTGGGAATTTCTTATTATTCCTTGTTTTGTATTTCTATTACCTGTTTTTCTATTTCCTCATGTTGACTATGGGAGTATTAATAGGGACTTTATTTATTGTATCTTCATGCTACTAGTGAAAATCAAATTATCGCCTGATATTGAACATCTCGAAAATGATGTAATATCCTTCCAATGCTGATTCTTCCTCTACACTTATCCGTATTTGAATTGGAATCAATATTCCGCTAACTGCCCCTTCTTCATTGTTTATTTTTTCCTTACAAACTTCTAAGCCGTTTCCCCACGATAATACATATATCATAACTATTTGAAAACTTATGCAAAAACAATTTTTGTTTGGATAGACAAATATTTCAGTTACCTATTTTAATACTGTCTGTTAGTTTAATATTGCTATTATTTGTACGAATGTTAATTTTTGTATATTATATTAATGGTAGACCCTGTGTCAATTACACTATTAAGCGGGTTGTCATTCATAATAACAATTGTAACCCATTATAGATTCTTCTTGATTCGATGCAAGTGCTTGATAATTTTCAAATGTTTACATTCTTGACTTTGATTGATTTTTTTTTTTTTAGATGTACTAACAGTACATTCAAGTGGCCCAACGATACCAAGAACCGGCTTGTTGACGCGCGGACCTAAGCACAGCGACCCACCACCAATCCACCCGACCGAGAGGCGCACCGCGTACCGTGGGGTTACGATGATTGAGAATATGTAGACAAATGATAAAAGACAACTTTTTTTAAAGAGCATGCAGAAGTGGTACTATGTATTAGGTGGGAAAGATCGTTATATATTGAACAAAAGATCCGAAAAGGCTTATGGTTAGCATAGTTAGAATAGTAAGCATCCAGGGCTATAGGTAAAAAATTAATACTATTTCTAATGGGTACAGCAAAGTTAGTTTGGTTAATTAGTGTGGGGGATTCTATTTCACCATTTATTAGTTTGTGAACAAAGGTTATTGCCAGCATAGTTCTACGATTAGTAAGAGAGGGAAGATTTGTTAGTAAAACTCTACTGTGGTAAGCAGGTAAATGAATACTATTATCCCAGTTAAGACCCCGAAGGGCAAAGAGTAAATATTGTTTTTGCACCTATTCTATACTGATGACTCCTGTATTTGGGATACCATATACAACATCCAAATTCGAGAATCGTTGCAACAAGGTACATATAAAGAGTTTTTGTTTTCGACCATTGTTAATGAATCCCACGGCACTTGATGCTCGATTTGTTATTGAAGCTATATGCTTGTCAAACTTCAGCTTTGGGTCCATTAAGATACCCAAATCCTCAACCAAATCAATCCGATCAAGTCATAGGTTATCTAGATTTAAGATATTAAAAAAGGGCATTCGACTATAAAAAGACATAAATTTACATTTCCTGAAATTGAGATGCAGTAAATTTACTTTGCACCAAGTTTGAAATTTGTTGAATAGTTGTAGCTGGCATGCATAACTTCACATCGTCAGCATACATCAGCAGCCGTGAGTGATTTATTACGGACGGAAGGTCATTTATGAATATAATTAATAATAACGGTCCAAGGTGACTTCCTTGTGGAGCACCAAAAATGACATGGACCACTTTAGAAACTGAAAGCATTAAAATAGCCTTTCTGAGTTCTAAAAGTTAAATAATCTCAATCCAAAGAATAAGATTATTGGGAAAGCCCAAAAGTTTAAGTTTATATATTGAATATGTTTGATGGATGTGTCGTTGATTTTCGTTTCGCATTAAAAAACCGATTAGGATCCTGCTGAAACTGTAATTTAAACCTAGTCAGGTAATTCCTGTAACAGTGGTTATTGAGGACTGAAAAACTGGAACGAGCAATTCAGTATGCAGCAAAAGCTAACGGGGAGCTAGATTTTCTGAAACTCTTGAAAACTTTCGATTTACGATTTTTAAGAATTTTCAACTCTCTGGTAAACGACACAGGTTTATTTGACATTCCATAAGGGACTCAAAAATCAAAAAATAAATTTAAAGTATTATAAAAAATACTGATTGCCACGTCCAAATTGTCGGGCCCGTAGAGGGGAGACCAGTCAGTCAGGGATAAAAGCTGAGTAAGTTTTGCAAAATCGGTTTTCCGAAGTTGACGTACTCGACTTAAACGTTTTCTACTGGGGCATAGCACACGGTAAAGTGATCGACCCTCTAACGTTGGGTGGTATAAATCTTCTGGATAAGTTATGGGTTGTGATCGGGTAATGGATGAGGAGGATGGATCCAAAACAAAAACCAAATCAAGCATTTTATAAAGAGAATTTGGGATATCATGGATTTGATTCAATGATATCCCAAGTAAGTTAATCAAGAATTAATTCTATGCTGAGGGGGTCAGGGCATTAGAGACGGGACAAAAAATCCAATTAACTTCAGCAATATTAAAATCACCAAGAACTACAAAGAAATTGCGATCAGAAAGCATGCAAGAAACGGGCAGTATAGCAGACAAATGAGCATCGTAAACAGAGGTATCGGAGGAAGGGGATATATAAGTAATAAAAATACCAACACCAATAATATTAAACTTTACAGCAACAAATTCTATATCTATAGAACCACCTACTATTACTGTCTCCGAAGAATAATCTTCATCAACAGCAACAAGCACACCTCCGCCACGTCGAAGCGAACGGTCTTTTCTATAGATACAGCATCTGTTGGGTACAACTTCAGAACTTAGAACGTTATGCCTTAACCAAGTTTCAGTGAAGGCAATGACATGAAAAAGAAAAGAATGACTACTAAGGTATAAACTACTGAGTTTACTACAAAGACGTCTTACATTCTGAAAGCCAAGTAGGAGGGAAGTTGTTAGTTTTTTTAACTATCAGAATCGGGAAGAGTTTTAGGCAAAACTAATGGGGGGGGAGATACAATCGGAGGCCAATTTTGTTTTCTGGCAGTATATTCATTTACTATAATGTGCTCTAACCAAAACTCTTTGCAGCATATAGAGCTAAAGTCTTGAATCGAAAAACTGATTTTAAATGACGAGATATTTCTAGTAAAATTAAATTTGAATTTGGTATAATTTAACGCTTGCGCGTTGGAAACTTTATTCTGCGAATAGTTCATGCGATTTTGTTGTTGTTAACTTTATTCGGCGAATAGTTCATTAGATTTTGTTGTCTGGCTTGCTGAAGTTTATATAGAAAGTCTCTATAAGTCTGTTTATTTTCTTCCGATTGTGTTGTTGGAAAATAGGGATGTGGTACTCTGGTTTAAATTAGTCAAAAACTTTTTCTTTGACTTAACTTTGTCAAAATACTGACTTTTATATTCTTTAATTTTATCTACCACGCTATTTTCATAGAAATCTTTGTGCTGCTTTTTGTTTAATTAATAGCTTATCTTAATATCGTACTTAGCTCAAATCATGAAGATACTATCTTGGTTTTCTATTTTGAAAACATCTTAAATAGTATCACTTGTAAATTCGATGGCAAAAAATATGACACTTCATTGCCTCGGTTTAGTTGTACCACTGAGATTATTGTTTCTTTGTTAAATTTGTTGAAACACCATTAAGTGTGTTTTCTGTACGTATGTTCTTATGCGGATAAAGTCAATATAATATTCGTTGTTATGCAGTTTTCAACTGCGCCATTTTGAACGTAACAAAATAACTGTTTTTATGTAGTTTCTTGTATTTCTTAAAAGTTTATTTGAAAAATTAATTCAAAGTTAATTACAATTGGTATTATTAGATACAACTTTTTATTCACCAATAAATTAATAAAAGTATATAATAATTTAATGTATATGAAATGCGACAAATATATATATTGCTTGGCACGTTTCCCCACACCGCAAGAGCTGCCCAAGAGCTTCAATGGCAATGAGTTTTTTTTTTAGATTTAAAATTTAAATATACGATAACATGTGTTAATCGGAGAAGACAATTTTGCTCCGCGGTAGGTATCGTATATCTATTGAATGTCATATATTTCTATATATTTTATATATTTATATATATTTTTTTTATATTCATATATATATTCTTGATGAGCATCAACAGCCGAGTCGGTATAGCATGTCTGTCTGTCTGAATGTATGAAAGCGTTGATGTCGGAGACTATAAGAGCTAGAGACTCCAGATTTGGAACATAAGCTCGCCTAATCCCTAGGCAATACAAGTTTGTTTTCGATTTTCGATGACACTTCCCGTTTCCGATATACCCATGGGATCGATAACAACAAAATCTTGGATTTGGAAAACTATGAGATGGAATTTAATTTGTTAAACATAGTTATGAGAACCTGTGAAATTTTTACTAATCGGTTAAGAAACTCCGGAGATAAGGCATTGAAGTTGAGTATGCAGTATGCGCGTACACACACACACATACTTGCAAGCACTGACTTTAAACGTTAAGTATACGGTTCAGGGTATCATCTTGTCGGGATTTCTCGACTAGAGCCTACTTACTTTTTTTTCTGGAGCCAGAAATACTGTCGAGTTGTATGGGCATTGGGAATTTCTTATTATTCCTTGTTTTGTATTTCTATTACCTGTTTTTCTATTTCCTCATGTTGACTATGGGAGTATTAATAGGGACTTTAGTTATTGTATCTTCATGCTACTAGTGAAAGTCAAATTATCGCCTTCATGATATTGAATATCTCGAAAATGATGTAATATCCTTCTAATGCTGATTCTTCCTCTACACTTATCCGTATTTGAATTGGAATCAATATTCCGCTAACTGCCCCTTCTTCATTGTTTATTTTTTCCTTACAAACTTCTAAGCCGTTTCCCCACGATTATACATATATCATAACTATTTGAAAACTTATGCAAAAACAATTTTTGTTTGGATAGACAAATTTTTCAGTTACCTATTTTAATACTGTCTGTTAGTTTAATATTGCTATTATTTGTACGAATGTTAATTTTTATACCCTGATCCCATTAAAAATGGGAAAAAAGGGTATAATGAATTTGTGCAAAAGTATGTAACAGGCAGAAGGAAGCATCTCCGACCCCATAAAGTATATATATTCTTGATCAGCATCAACAGCCGAGTCGATATAGCCATGTCCGTCTGTCCGTATGTATGAACGCGTCGATCTCAGAAACTATAAGAGCTAGAGACTCCATATTTGGAACTTAAGCTCGCCTAATCCCTAGGCAGTACAAGTTTCTTTCCGATTTTCGATAACTCTTCCCGTTTCCGATATACACATGGGGTCGATAACAACAAAATCTTGAATTTTGAAAACTTTGAGATGCAATTTGAATTATAAAACAAAATAATGACAATCTGTGAAATTTTTATTAAAATCGGATAATAAACACCGGAGATATGGGACATTGAAGTTTTGTATGCACTATGCAGTATGCGCGTACACACACACACACATATAGTTGCAAGCACTGACTGTACGCGTAAAGTATAAGGATCAGAGTATCGTCTAGTCGGGATTTCTCGACAAGAGCGTTCTTACTTGTTGTATATTATATTAATGGTAGACCCTGTGTCTATTACACTTTTAAGCGGGTTGAATGACTCATAATAACAATTGTAACCCATTATAGATTCTTCTTGATTCGATGCAAGTGCTTGATAATTTTCAGATGATTACATTCTTGACTTTGATTGATTTTTTTTTTTTTTAGATGTACTAACAGTACATTCAAGTGGCCCAACGGTATCAAGCACCGGCTTGTTAACGCGCGGACCCAAGCACAGCGACCCACCACCCACCCACCCGACCGAGAGGCGCACCGCGTACCGTGGGGTTACGATGATTGAGAACATGTAGACAAATGATAAAAGACAACTTTTTTTAGAGAGCATGCAGAAGTGGTACTGTGTATTAGGTGGGAAAGATCGTTATATATTGAACAAAAGATCCGAAAAGGCTTATGGTTAGCATAGTTAGAATAGTAAGCATCCAGGGTTATAGGTAAAAAATGTCTACTATTTCTAATGGGTACAGAAAAGTTAGTTTGGTTGATTAGTGTGGGGGATTCTATTTCACCATTTATTAGTTTGTGAACAAAGGTTATTGCCAGCATAGTTCTACGATTAGTAAGAGAGGGAAGATTTGTTAGTAAAACTCTACTGTGGTAAGCAGGTAAATGAATACTATTATCCCAGTTAAGACCCCGAAGGGCAAAGAGTAAATATTGTTTTTGCACCTATTCTATACTGATGACTCCTGTATTTGGGATACCATATACTACATCCAAATTCGAGAATCGTTGCAACAAGGTACATATAAAGAGTTTTTGTTTTCGACCATTGTTAATGAATCCCACGGCACTTGATGCTCGACTTGTTATTGAAGCTATATGTTTGTCAAACTTCAGCTTTGGGTCCATTAAGATACCCAAATCCTCAACCAAATCAATCCGATCAAGTCATAGGTTATCTAGATTTAAGATATTAAAAAAGGGCATTCGACTATAAAAAGACATAAATTTACATTTCCTGAAATTGAGATGCAGTAAATTTACTTTGCACCAAGTTTGAAATTTGTTGAATAGTTGTAGCTGGCATGCATAATTTCACATCGTCAGCATACATCAGCAGCCGTGAGTGATTTATTACGGACGGAAGGTCATTTATGAATATAATTAATAATAACGGTCCAAGGTGACTTCCTTGTGGAGCACCAAAAATGACATGGACCACTTTAGAAACTGAAAGCATTAAAATAGCCTTTCTGAGTTCTAAAAGTTAAATAATCTCAATCCAAATAATAAGATTATTGGGAAAGCCCAAAAGTTTAAGTTTATATATTGAATATGTTTGATGGATGTGTCGTTGATTTTCGTTTCGCATTAAAAAACCGATTAGGATCCTGCTGAAACTGTAATTTAAACCTAGTCAGGTAATTCCTGTAACAGTGGTTATTGAGGACTGAAAAACTGGAACGAGCAATTCAGTATGCAGCAAAAGCTAACGGGGAGCTAGATTTTCTGAAACTCTCGAAAACTTTCGATTTACGATTTTTAAGAATTTTCAATTCTCTGGTAAACGACACAGGTTTATTTGACATTCCATAAGGGACTCAAAAATCAAAAAATAAATTTAAAGTATTATAAAAAATACTGATTGCCACGTCCAAATTGTCGGGCCCGTAGAGGGGAGACCAGTCAGTCAGGGTTATAAGCTGAGTAAGTTTTGCAAAATCGGTTTTCCGAAGTTGACGTACTCGACTTAAACGTTTTCTACTGGGACATAGCACACGGTAAAGTGATCGACCCTCCAACGTTGGGTGGTATAAATCTTCTGGATAAGTTATGGGTTGTGATCGGGTAATGGATGAGGAGGATGGATCCAAAACAAAAACCAAATCAAGCATTTTATAAAGAGAATTTGGGATATCATGGATTTGATTCAATGATATCCCAAGTAAGTTAATCAAGAATTAATTCTATGCTGAGGGGGTCAGGGCATTAGAGACGGGACAAAAAATCCAATTAACTTCAGCAATATTAAAATCACCAAGAACTACAAAGAAATTGCGATCAGAAAGCATGCAAGAAACGGGCAGTATAGCAGACAAATGAGCATCGTAAACAGAGGTATCGGAGGAAGGGGATATATAAGTAATAAAAATACCAACACCAATAATATTAAACTTTACAGCAACAAATTCTATATCTATAGAACCACCTACTATTACTGTCTCCGAAGAATAATCTTCATCAACAGCAACAAGCACACCTCCGCCACGTCGAAGCGAACGGTCTTTTCTATAGATACAGCATCTGTTGGGTACAACTTCAGAATTAAGAACGTCATGCCTTAACCAAGTTTCAGTGCAGGCAATGACATGAAAAGGAAAAGAATGACTACTAAGGTATAAACTACTGAGTTTACTACAAAGACGTCTTACATTCTGAAAGCCAAGTAGGAGGGAAGTTGTTAGTTTTTTGAACTATCAGAATCGGGAAGAGTTTTAGGCAAAACTATTGGGGGGGAGATACAATCGGAGGCCAATTTTGTTTTGTGGCAGTATATTCATTTACTATAATGTGCTCTAACCAAAACTCTTTGCAGCATATAGAGCTAAAGTCTTGACTCGAAAAACTGATTTTAAATGACGAGATATTTCTAGTAAAATTAAATTTGAATTTGGTATAATTTAACGCTTGCGCGTTGGAAACTTTATTCTGCGAATAGTTCATGCGATTTTGTTGTTGTTAACTTTATTCTGCGAATAGTTCATTAGATTTTGTTGTCTGGCTTGCTGAAGTTTATATAGAAAGTCTCTATAAGTCTGTTTATTTTCTTCCGATTGTATTGTTGGAAAATAGGGATGTGGTACTCTGGTTTAAATTAGTCAAAAACTTTTTCTTTGACTTAACTTTTCTTAATTTTATCTACCACGCTATTTTCACAGAAATCTTTGTGCTGCTTTTTGTTTAATAAATAGCTTATCTTAAATCGTACTTAGCTAAAATCATGAAGATACTATCTTGGTTTTCTATTTTGAAAACATCTTAAATAGTGTCACTTGTAAATTCGATGGCAAAAAATATGACACTTCATTGCCTCGGTTTAGTTGTACCACTGAGATTATTGTTTCTTTGTTAAATTTGTTGAAACACCATTAAGTGTGTTTTCTGTACGTATGTTCTTATGCGGATAAAGTCAATATAATATTCGTTGTTATGCAGTTTTCAACTGCGCCATTTTGAACGTAACAAAATAACTGTTTATACCCTGATCCCATTAAAAATGGGAAAAAAGTGTATAATGAATTTGTGCAAAAGTATGTAACAGGCAGAAGGAAGCATCTCCGACCCTATAAAGTATATATATTCTTGATCAGCATCAACAGTCGAGTCGATATAGCCATGTCTGTCCGTCTGTCTGTCCGTCTGTCTGTCTGTCCGTGTGTATGAACGCGTCGATCTCAAAGACTATAAGAGCTAGAGACTCCAGATTTTGAACTTAAGCTCGCCTAATCCCTAGGCAGTACAAGTTTCTTTCCGATTTTCGATAACTCTTCCCGTTTCCGATATACCCATGGGATCGATAACAACAAAATCTTGAATTTGGAAAACTTTGAGATGCAATTTGAATTATAAAACAAAATAATGACAATCTGTGAAATTTTTATCGAAATCGGATAATAAACACCGGAGATATGGGACATTGAAGTTTTGTTTGCACTATGCAGTATGCGCGTACACACACACACACACATATACTTGCATGCACTGACTGTACGCGTAAAGTATAGGGATCAGGGTATCGTCTAGTCGGGATATCTCAACTAGAGCCTTCTTACTTGTTTTATTTAGTTTCTTGTATTTCTTAAAAGTTTATTTGAAAAATTAATTCAAAGTTAATTACAATTGGTATTATTAGATACAACTTTTTATTCACCAATAAATTAATAAAAGTATATAATAATTTAATGTATATGAAATGCGACAAATATATATATTGCTTGGCACGTTTCCCCACACCGCAAGAGCTGCCCAAGAGTTTCAATGGCAATGAGTTTTTTTTAAGATTTAAAATTTTAATATTACCGATAACATGTGTTAATCGGAGAAGACAATTTTGCTCCGCGGTAGGTATCGTATATCTATTGAATGTAATATATTTCTATATATTTTATATATATATATATATATATATACATTTTTTTTATATTCATATATATATTCTTGATGAGCATCAACAGCCGAGTCGGTATAGCATGTCCGTCTGTCTGTCTGTATGTATGAAAGCGTTGATGTCGGAGACTATAAGAGCTAGAGACTCCAGATTTGGAACATAAGCTCGCCTAATCCCTAGGCAATACAAGTTTGTTTCCGATTTTTGATAACTCTTCCCGTTTCCGATATACACATGGGATCGATAACAACAAAATCTTGAATTTGGAAAATTTTCAGATGCAATTTGAATTATTAGCAAAATAATGACAATCTGTGAAATTATCGATATCGGATAATAAACACCGGAGATAAGGGACATTGAAGTTTTGTATGCACTATGCAGTATGCGCGTACACACACACACACATATACTTGCAAGCACTGACTGTACGCGTAAAGTATAGGGATCAGAGTATCGTCTAGTCGGGATTTCTCGACAAGAGCGTTCTTACTTGTTGTATATTATATTAATGGTAGACCCTGTGTCAATTACACTTTTAAGCGGGTTGAATGACTCATAATAACAATTGTAACCCATTATAGATTCTTCTTGATTCGATGCAAGTGCTTGGTAATTTTCAGATGTTTACATTCTTGACTTTGATTGATTTTTTTTTTTTTAGATGTACTAACAGTACATTCAAGTGGCCCAACGATATCAAGCACCGGCTTGTTAACGCGCGGACCCAAGCACAGCGACCCACCACCCACCCACCCGACCGAGAGGCGCACCGCGTACCGTGGGGTTACGATGACTGAGAACATGTAGACAAATGATAAAAGACAACTTTTTTTAGAGAGCATGCAGAAGTGGTACTATGTATTAGGTGGGAAAGATCGTTATATATTGAACAAAAGATCCGAAAAGGCTTATGGTTAGCATAGTTAGAGTGGTAAGCATCCAGGGCTATAGGTAAAAAATGTCTACTATTTCTAATGGGTACAGCAAAGTTAGTTTGGTTGATTAGTGTGGGGGAATCTATTTCACCATTTATTAGTTTGTGAACAAAGGTTATTGCTAGCATAGTTCTACGATTAGTAAGAGAGGGAAGATTTGTTAGTAAAACTCTAATGTGGTAAGCAGGTAAATGAATACTATTATCCCAGTTAAGACCCCGAAGGGCAAAGAGTAAATATTGTTTTTGCACCGATTCTATTCTATACTGGTGACTCCTGTATTTGGGATACCATATACAACATCCAAATTCGAGAATCGTTGCAACAAGGTACATATAAAGAGTTTTTGTTTTCAACCATTGTTAATGAATCCCACGGCACTTGATGCTCGATTTGTTATTGAAGCTATATGCTTGTCAAACTTCAGCTTTGGGTCCATTAAGATACTCAAATCCTCAACCAAATCAATCCGATCAAGTCATAGATTATCTAGATTTAAGATATTAAAAAGATATAAATTTACATTTCCTGATATTGAGATGCAGTAAATTTACTTTGCACCAAGTTTGAAATTTGTTGAATAGTTGTAGCTGGCATGCATAATTTCACATCGTCAGCATACATCAGCAGCCGTGAGTGATTTATTACGGACGGAAGGTCATTTATGAATATAATTAATAATAACGGTCCAAGGTGACTTCCTTGTGGAGCACCAGAAATGACATGGACCACTTTAGAAACTGAAAGCATTAAAATAGACTTTCTGAGTTCTAAAAGTTAAATAATCTCAATCCAAAGAATAAGATTATTGGGAAAGCCCAAAAGTTTAAGTTTATATATTGAATATGTTTGATGGATGTGTCGTTGATTTTCGTTTCGCATTAAAAAACCGATTAGGATCCTGCTGAAACTGTAATTTAAACCTAGTCAGGTAATTCCTGTAACAGTGGTTATTGAGGACTGAAAAACTGGAACGAGCAATTCAGTATGCAGCAAAAGCTAACGGGGAGGTAGATTTTCTGAAACTCTCGAAAACTTTCGATTTACGATTTTTAAGAATTTTCAATTCTCTGGTAAACGACACAGGTTTATTTGACATTCCATAAGGGACTCAAAAATCAAAAAATAAATTTAAAGTATTATAAACAAGTAAGAAAGCTCTAGTCGAGAAATCCCGACTAGACGATACCCTGATCCCTATATTTTACGCGTACAGTCAGTGCTTGCAAGTATATGTGTGTGTGTGTGTGTACGCGCATACTGCATAGTGCATACATAATTTCAATGTCCCATATCTCCGGTGTTTATTATTCGATTTCGATAAAAATTTCACAGATTGTCATTATTTTGTTTTATAATTCAAATTGCATCTCAAAGTTTTCCAAATTCAAGATTTTGTTGTTATCGATCCCATGTGTATATCGGAAACGGGAAGAGTTATCGAAAATCGGAAAGAAACTTGTACTGCCTAGGGATTAGGCGAGCTTAAGTTCGAAATCTGGAGTCTCTAGCTCTTATAGTCTCTGAGATCGACGCGCTCATACATACACACAGACAGACAGACAGACGACGGACAGACGGACATGGCTATATCGACTCGACTGTTGATGCTGATCAAGAATATATATACTTTATAGGGTCGGAGATGCTTCCTTCTGCCTGTTACATACTTTTGCACAAATTCATTATACCCTTTTTTCCCATTTTTAATGGGATCAGGGTATAAAAATACTGATTGCCACGTCCAAATTGTCGGGCCCGTAGAGGGGAGACCAGTCAGTCAGGGATATAAGCTGAGTAAGTTTTGCAAAATCGGTTTTCCGAAGTTGACGTACTCGACTTAAACGTTTTCTACTGGGACATAGCACACGGTAAAGTGATCGACCCTCCAACGTTGGGTGGTATAAATCTTCTGGATAAGTTATGGGTTGTGATCGGGTAATGGATGAGGAGGATGGATCCAAAACAAAAACCAAATCCAGCATTTTATAATTTGGGATATCATGGATTTGATTCAATGATATCCCAAGTAAGTTAATCAAGAATTAATTCTATGCTGAGGGGGTCAGGGCATTAGAGACGGGACAAAAAATCCAATTAACTTCAGCAATATTAAAATCACCAAGAACTACAAAGAAATTGCGATCAGAAAGCATGCAAGAAACGGGCAGTATAGCAGACAAATGAGCATCGTAAACAGAGGTATCGGAGGAAGGGGATATATAAGTAATAAAAATACCAACACCAATAATATTAAACTTTACAGCAACAAATTCTATATCTATAGAACCACCTACTATTACTGTCTCCGAAGAATAATCTTCATCAACAGCAACAAGCACACCTCCGCCACGTCGAAGCGAACGGTCTTTTCTATAGATACAGCATCTGTTGGGTACAACTTCAGAACTAAGAACGTCATGCCTTAACCATGCCTTCAGTGAAGGCAATGACATGAAAAGGAAAAGAATGACTACTAAGGTATAAACTACTGAGTTTACTACAAAGACGTCTTACATTCTGAAAGCCAAGTAGGAGGGAAGTTGTTAGTTTTTTGAACTATCAGAATCGGGAAGAGTTTTAGGCAAAACTATTGGGGGGGAGATACAATCGGAGGCCAATTTTGTTTTCTGGCAGCAATTCATTTACTATAATGTGCTCTAACCAAAACTCTTTGCAGCATATAGAGCTAAAGTCTTGACTCGAAAAACTGATTTTAAATGACGAGATATTTCTAGTAAAATTAAATTTGAATTTGGTATAATTTAACGCTTGCGCGTTGGAAACTTTATTCTGCGAATAGTTCATGAGATTTTGTTGTTGTTAACTTTATTCTGCGAATAGTTCATTAGATTTTGTTGTCTGGCTTGCTGAAGTTTATATAGAAAGTCTCTATAAGTCTGTTTATTTTCTTCCGATTGTATTGTTATAAAATAGGAATGTGGTACTCTGGTTTAAATTAGTCAAAAACTTTTTCTTTGACTTAACTTTTCTTAATTTTATCTACCACGCTATTTTCACAGAAATCTTTGTGCTGCTTTTTGTTTAATAAATAGCTTATCTTAATATCGTACTTAGCTCAAATCATGAAGATACTATCTTGGTTTTCTATTTTGAAAACATCTTAAATAGTGTCACTTGTAAATTCGATGGCAAAAAATATGACACTTCATTGCCTCGGTTTAGTTGTACCACTGAGATTATTGTTTCTTTGTTAAATTTGTTGAAACACGATTAAGTGTGTTTTCTGTACGTATGTTCTTATGCGGATAAAGTCAATATAATATTCGTTGTTATGCAGTTTTCAACTGCGCCATTTTGAACATAACAAAATAACTGTTTTTATTTAGTTTCTTGTATTTCTTAAAAGTTTATTTGAAAAATTAATTCAAAGTTAATTACAATTGGTATTATTAGATACAACTTTTTATTCACCAATAAATTAATAAAAGTATATAATAATTTAATGTATATGAAATGCGACAAATATATATATTGCTTGGCACGTTTCCCCACACCGCAAGAGCTGCCCAAGAGCTTCAATGGCAATGAGTTTTTTTTTTAGATTTAAAATTTAAATATACGATAACATGTGTTAATCGGAGAAGACAATTTTGCTCCGCGGTAGGTATCGTATATCTATTTAATGTCATATATTTCTATATATTTTATATATTTATATATATTTTTTTTATATTCATATTTATATTCTTGATGAGCATCAACAACCGAGTCGGTATAGCATGTCTGTCTGTCTGAATGTATGAAAGCGTTGATGTCGGAGACTATAAGAGCTAGAGACTCCAGATTTGGAACATAAGCTCGCCTAATCCCTAGGCAATACAAGTTTTTTTCGATTTTCGATGACACTTCCCGTTTCCGATATACACATGGTATCGATAACAACAAAATCTTGGATTTGGAAAACTATGAGATGGAATTTAATTTGTTGAGAACCTGTGAAATTTTTACTAATCGGTTAAGAAACTCCGGAGATAAGGCATTGAAGTTGAGTATGCAGTACGCGCGTACACACACACACATACTTGCAAGCACTGACTTTAAACGTTAAGTATACGGTTCAGGGTATCATCTTGTCGGGATTTCTCAACTAGAGCCTACTTACTTTTTTTTTCTGGAGCCAGAAATACTGTCGAGTTGTATGGGCATTGGGAATTTCTTATTATTCCTTGTTTTGTATTTCTATTACCTGTTTTTCTATTTCCTCATGTTGACTATGGGAGTATTAATAGGGACTTTAGTTATTGTATCTTCATGCTACTAGTGAAAGTCAAATTATCGCCTTCATGATATTGAATATCTCGAAAATGATGTAATATCCTTCTAATGCTGATTCTTCCTCTACACTTATCCGTATTTGAATTGGAATCAATATTCCGCTAACTGCCCCTTCTTCATTGTTTATTTTTTCCTTACAAACTTCTAAGCCGTTTCCCCACGATTGTACATATATCATATATAACTATTTGAAAACTTATGCAAAAACAATTTTTGTTTGGATAGACAAATTTTTCAGTTACCTATTTATACCCTGATCCCATTAAAAATGGGAAAAAAGGGTATAATGAATTTGTGCAAAAGTATGTAACAGGCAGAAGGAAGCATCTCCGACCCTATAAAGTATATATATTCTTGATCAGCATCAACAGTCGAGTCGATATAGCCATGTCCGTCTGTCCGTCTGTCTGTCTGTCTGTCTGTGTGTATGTATGAGCGCGTCGATCTCAGAGACTATAAGAGCTAGAGACTCCAGATTTCGAACTTAAGCTCGCCTAATCCCTAGGCAGTACAAGTTTCTTTCCGATTTTCGATAACTCTTCCCGTTTCCGATATACCCATGGGATCGATAACAACAAAATCTTGAATTTGGAAAACTTTGAGATGCAATTTGAATTATAAAACAAAATAATGACAATCTGTGAAATTTTTATCGAAATCGAATAATAAACACCGGAGATATGGGACATTGAAATTGTGTATGCACTATGCAGTATGCGCGTACACACACACACACATATATACTTGCAAGCACTGACTGTACGCGTAAAATATAGGGATCAGGGTATCGTCTAGTCGGGATTTCTCGACTAGAGCGTTCTTACTTGTTGTATATTATATTAATGGTAGACCCTGCGTCAATTACACTTTTAAGCGGGTTGTCATTCATAATAACAATTGTAACCCATTATAGATTCTTCTTGATTCGATGCAAGTGCTTGATAATTTTTAAATGTTTACATTCTTGATTTTGATTGATTTTTTTTTTTTAGATGTACTAACAGTACATTCAAGTGGCCCAACGATACCAAGCACCGCCTTGTTAACGCGCGGACCTAAGCACAGCGACCCACCACCCACCCACCCGACCGAGAGGCGCACCGCGTACCGTGGGGTTACGATGATTGAGAACATGTAGACAAATGATAAAAGACAACTTTTTTTAGAGAGCATGTAGAAGTGGTATTATGTATTAGGTGGGATAGATCGTTATATATTGAACAAAAGATCCGAAAAAGCTTATGGTTAGCATAGTTAGAATAGTAAGCATCCAGGGCTATAGGTAAAAAATGTCTACTATTTCTAATGGGTACAGCAAAGTTAGTTTGGTTGATTAGTGTGGGGGATTCTATTTCACCATTTATTAGTTTGTGAACAAAGGTTATTGCCAGCATAAAACTCTACTGTGGTAAGCAGGTAAATGAATACTATTATCCCAGTTAAGACCCCGAAGGGCAAAGGATAAATATTGTTTTTGCACCGATTCTATTCTATACTGATGACTCCTGTATTTGGGATACCATATACAACATCGAAATTCGAGAATCGTTCCAACAAGGTACATATAAAGAGTTTTTGTTTTCGACCATTGTTAATGAATCCCACGGCACTTGATGCTCGATTTGTTATTGAAGCTATATGCTTGTCAAACTTCAGCTTTGGGTCCATTAAGATACCCAAATCCTCAACCAAATCGATTAGATCAAGTCATAGGTTATCCAGAATTAAGATATAAAACAAGTAAGAAGGCTCTAGTCGAGATATCCCGACTAGACGATACCCTGATCCCTATACTTCACGCGTACAGTCAGTGCTTGCAAGTATGTGTGTGTGTGTCTGTGTACGCGCATACAGCATAGTGCATACAAAACTTCAATGTCCCATATCTCCGGTGTTTATTATCCGATTTTAATAAAAATTTCACAGATTGTCATTGTTTTGTTTTATAATTCAAATTGCATCTCAAAGTTTTCAAAATTCAAGATTTTTTTGTTATCGATTCCATGTGTATATCGGAAACGGGAAGAGTTATCGAAAATCGAAAACAAACTTGTACTGCCTAGGGATTAGGCGAGCTTAAGTTCCAAATCTGGAGTCTCTAGCTCTTGTAGTCTCTGAGATCGGTTGGCTCATACATACAGACGGACGGACGGACGGACAGACGGACATGGCTAAATCGACTCGACTATTGATGCTGATCAAGAATATATATACTTTATGGGGTCGGAGATGCTTCCTTCTACCTGTTACATACTTTTGCACAAATTCATTATACCCTTTTTCCCATTTTTAATGGGATCAGGGTATAAAAAGGGCATTCGCCTATAAAAAGACATAAATTTACATTTCCTGATATTGAGATGCAGTAAATTTACTTTGCACCAAGTTTGAAATTTGTTGAACAGTTGTAGCTGGCATGCATAATTTCACATCGTCAGCATACATCAGCAGCCGTGAGTGATTTATTACGGACGGAAGGTCATTTTTGAATATAATTAATAATAACGGTCCAAGGTGACTTCCTTGTGGAGCACCAGAAATGACATGGACCACTTTAGAAACTGAAAACATTAAAATAGACTTTCTGAGTTCTAAAAGTTAAATAATCTCAATCCAAAAAATAAGATTATTGGGAAAGCCCAAAAGTTTAAGTTTATATATTGAATATGTTTGATGGATGTGTCGTTGATTTTCGTTTCGCATTAAAAAACCGATTAGGATCCTGCTGAAACTGTAATTTAAACCTAGTCAGGTAATTCCTGTAACAGTGGTTATTGAGGACTGAAAAACTGGAACGAGCAATTCAGTATGCAGCAAAAGCTAACGGGGAGCTAGATTTTCTGAAACTCTTGAAAACTTTCGATTTACGATTTTTAAGAACTTTCAACTCTCTGGTAAACGACACAGGTTTATTTGACATTCCATAAGGGACTCAAAAATCAAAAAATAAATTTAAAGTATTATAAAAAATACTGATTGCCACGTCCAAATTGTCGGGCCCGTAGAGGGGAGACCAGTCAGTCAGGGATAAAAGCTGAGTAAGTTTTGCAAAATCGGTTTTCCGAAGTTGACGTACTCGACTTAAACGTTTTCTACTGGGGCATAGCACACGGTAAAGTGATCGACCCTCCAACGTTGGGTGGTATAAATCTTCTGGATAAGTTATGGGTTGTGATCGGGTAATGGATGAGGAGGATGGATCCAAAACAAAAACCAAATCAAGCCTTTTATAAAGAGAATTTGGGATATCATGGATTTGATTCAATGATATCCCAAGTAAGTTAATCAAGAATTAATTCTATGCTGAGGGGGTCAGGGCATTAGAGACGGGACAAAAAATCCAATTAACTTCAACAATATTAAAATCACCAAGAACTACAAAGAAATTGCGATCAGAAAGCATGCAAGAAACGGGCAGTATAGCAGACAAATGAGCATCGTAAACAGAGGTATCGGAGGAAGGGGATATATATATAAGTAATAAAAATACCAACACCAATAATATTAAACTTTACAGCAATAAATTCTATATCTATAGAACCACCTACTATTACTGTCTCCGAAGAATAATCTTCATCAACAGCATTAAGCACACCTCCGCCACGTCGAAGCGTACGGTCTTTTCTATAGATACAGCATCTGTTGGGTACAACTTCAGAACTAAGAACGTCATGCCTTAACCAAGTTTCAGTGAAGGCAATGACATGAAAAAGAAAAGAATGACTACTAAGGTATAAACTACTGAGTTTACTACAAAGACGTCTTAAATTCTGAAAGCCAAGTAGGAGGGAAGTTGTTAGTTTTTTGAACTATCAGAATCGGGATGAGTTTTTGTTATGAACCGGCTTTTCATTCCCAACACTGTATCGATAGCCAGCTAGCAAATCGGTCACTAAGGGATGGATACGACCTGGATACAGTGCTGGCCGGTGTAATAAAAATTTATATTTTTTTCTAACGAATAACTAACAAAATTAACAAACCGGTGATTAGTAAATCTTTACAGATTCGGACAACTATGGGACATACAAGGGTAAAAAGGTGGAATCATTTACCCCCCCAATGCGCCCTCCCTGCCTATGGGTCGGTATTTTTGCATTTCATTGCCGACCCTCTATACACTACAACACTATCAACAACAACTTACCCCAACATCAACACACACTCGTCCCACCCACACATAAATATCTACTCACACATGTTAAGATCAACAGTACGCACTTATATATATTCATTTAAAACTATACATGGTTTTCTTAAAATAAATTTACACTATATAAATATACAAAAGAATGAATAAAGTATTTAAATAAATAAATAAACAAAAATGAACATGAACTAATAAACGTAGAACATGTAAACAATACACGCAAACGTAGAAATAATAATTAAATAAATAAATTTAATGATACTAATTAATAATAAATAAATAAATTAAATGATACTAAATAAATAATAAATAAATAAATAGGGGCGCGAATAAACCGCTAAATAACAAGACTAACGGAGTCAAATTCGGGCCTTCGACAATCGGTTGCGGCCCACTGTGCCTGTGGCGGCGGCCGTATGGCTGTTGCGCAAGCGCTTATGTTTATTCTTTTGGGGGGCACTATCTCTATGGGCACAAACTTGATGACTCGCCCAGCGGGCTTGTTTTTGCTTGTTACAAGCCTGGCTTGTTCTTGCTTGTTACAAGCCTGGCTTTTTTTCTTTTTTTTTTTAGCTATTTCGTGTCAGGCTTTTTTTTTTCTTATGCCACACCAGCCTGGCCTTTTTGCTATCTCCTGACTCTCTCGCTTTCCTCTTCTTCCCTCCTTAAGCCATCCCCTTAAACGCCGACACCATTCGAATATCTTCGCCTATCCGACTCTTCAACCATCGTTCGACAACCACAACCATCGATAGCACCTCGCCGACCATAACATCCGGTAGTGATCTTTGTACTATTCGGGAAACAGGTTACAAAGAAGTTTACCCAGTTACTCTAGAGAAGAATGTCAAATAATTGTTTGGGATTGGAGGGAGGAGAATCTACACTTTCAAAGTTTCGACAACATTATATGTTCCAATTATAACGTGTTTCCATGTCGTCCGTGATGGAGATAGCCTATACGAGGGAGTAATCGGTTTTTACATCACATAATTACAAATTATGGCAGCGACCATCCTCTTAACAGAAAACGTCATCGCTATCGAGAGTTCGTGGGCAAATAAGTAACTTTTCCACTTAGTTAACTCATTCTGTGGTCGGCCACAATATTTGCGACGCGTAAGACAAAGATTAGTTGTTGCTCTTGTTTTTGTGGCAAAACTTGAGATTATTAATTTTTGACTTTTGGTTCTATCTGCTTGCTAATGCCTGTCATTGGAGGGCAGTATAAATTTTATTAGACCGTCGATTGGTTGACAGGCTAAACGTTAGATACTAAAATATGATTCTATCATATACGTTTACAAATGTTTTGGAAATAAGGCATTAACGAATAATTGAACAGGTCTTAAATACCTTTGATAAGTTTTTAGTTAGTATATCGGCAATCATTTCTTGAGTTGGACAGTACTTTAGTCAATTACATTTTCTTCATAACTATTTCTTACATGGTGGTATCTAACATCAATATATTTGCTTCTAGCGTGATAAAAAGGATTTCTTACAAGGTTTAAAGTGCTAACATTATCGCCATGTACAGTTACACATTTTAGATTGAAAAACAATTTCATTTCATTTACTTTTTTGATCAAGTAAATACCTGCCTTCGCAGCATCAGAAAGGACCATGTATTCTGCTTCCGTACTGCTGAGTACAACTGACTTCTGCTTCTTTGATATCCACGAAAATACAGAACTGCCCCACACGTATGCGTAGCCTGTGTAGGACTTCCTGTCCGTTGAATCTGCGTACGCATACCCGCATTCGCCTCGTTGGTTTTCTTATAGATCAAGATATCGTAGCACCTGCTTTACCGCTGCTAGGTGCTCGCCGGGAGGAGCCGAGTTCCTTTGGGGTAGTATGCACACCGTGTGCAAAATGTCAGGACGAGTGAACAGCGCTGTAATTATGGATCCAATTACAGATTGATACTCTGTCACATGAACACGCTTACACATCTCGTTTTGACAGTTGACTTGGACATTGGCTTCCAATGGCGTTGACGTCGTGCGACAATTGTCCATGCCCAACTGGTGAAGCAGTCCCATGATATGCTTCTTCTGGCCAACATGAATCACACCAGTTTCGCCTTCTCGTTTCACTTCCAGACCAAGGAAGTGTTCCACTGAACCTTTATCGACAACCTGAAATTCAGAAGCAAGAGCCTTTTTAGTCGCCTCCATCTCACCCATGTCTGAGCACGCCAACAGCAAGTCATCAACGTAGACAGCAATCACGTTGATCATCTTCGTCTTTGAAATCTTCGTGTACAGACACGGTTCGCTTGCAAATACCCTGAAGCCAATCTTCCTCAAAACGCCACCCATCGTTGCGTTTCAGAGACAGCCTGCTTGTTTTAAGCCATATAGCAAATGCTTCAGCTTGAGCACATCGCCAGACTTGTCGTCATAGTGCTCCGGTCGTCTCATCATGATCTCCTCTTCGAGATCGCCATATAAGTATGCAGTCGACACGTCCAGTTGATGAACAAACAGCTCATATTCAGCTGCCATAGCCAAGACCATACGAATAGTAGAATAGCGAACTACTGGTGAGTTATCTCTTCGTAGTCAATTCCATATTTTTGACTGCACCCTCCTTCGCCACCAAGCGCGCCTGTAGCGCTCGATTTTCCCTGCTGACTTCCTTTTTAGCGTAAATACCCATTTGCCTCCAATGTGTCTTTTACCAAATGGTAATTTCACTAGCTTCCACGTCTTGTAACGTAATAAAGCGTCATATTCGTTCTGCATCGCTTGTTGCACTGTTACAGGTATCTCAACGTCTTTGTTGAACATCATGTTCACCACGTTGTATTGTTTACTTGGCCGTCCACGTTATCCACTTCTGATCCCAGGTCGTCTCTTAACTACCTTGTTCTCTTGCTCGTCGCTTTCCATCTCTTCAGTATCGTTATCCGGGTCGTTTTAATCTTTAGCTTCCTCATTTGCCTCCTCTTAAGTCTCTTCGATCAATGTTGTGATATGAGTTACTTTATTCGGCTCACTCTCTATGAAAAATACATCTCTGCTGACTTTTACATCACCTGTGCTTTTATCATACAAACGATACGCTTTTGAGGTATCAGAGTATCCGACCATTACATACTCTTTGCCCTTCTCCTGGAATTTTTCTTTGGGCCCTTATCTAGTGCAACTGCTATGCACCCAAACACTCTCAAGTGTTTTACTACTGGCTTGTGTCCAGTAAAAAACTCGAATGGCGTTTTGCTATCAATTACATTTGTGGGTGATCGGTTTCTTAAGTAAGCTGCACATCCTACAGCAGTGGTTCCCAAACTTATTTTGTCTACCGCCCTCTTTGAGAATAAATATTTTTTTAGCGCCCCCCTTTTTTCACCTATTTAAAACCACTATAACTTTAATTTAAATTAATTAATTATTGTGACCTATACATGTATATTAACGGAGAATTCTAAACGAAACTTTTACTATAACCCGCAACTTGAAACCTGAGCGCAGTAGGTAACATACAACGGCTTTTAGGTCTCAAGTTAACTCTTACGGGCTCCACCTGCCAATAAGAATGATTATTGAAACACAACTTTATAGTATTAAAGCAGAGTATATTTTTTTAAAAACAAAACTAAAATAATCGATCCTTATATAAAACAAATGTGAAGGATGAATCTGATGCTGTTTAATAAGTTTGTTGATATCTCTTACCGCCCCCCTTGAGACCTGCAGCGCCCACAAGGGGACGTTATCGCCCACTTTGGGAAACACTGTCCTACAGCCTCCGCCCAGAAACTTTCATTAAAGCCTGCTGCGTTTATCATAGTCCTTGCCATTTCAACTAGGGTTAAGCGTTCAGCTACCCCGTTTTGTTGTGGAGTGTATGGAACCTTCAGCTACCTCTTTATGCCTGCAGATCTAAGATACTCATCAAAATCTTTATTGATGTACTCAGTACCGTTATCGCTCCTGATACACTTTACTTTCAAGCCTCTCTGACGCTCCAGCATTACAAAGTGATCTTTAAATCTCTGATTTGTGCTTCATAAAATACACATGTGCATACCGACTCTTGTCACCATAACAGGGAGAAAATATCTGCTGCCGCCAATTGATGCTTTACTTATAGGACCACACACATCACTATGCAACAAATCCAATAGCTCAGTTGCTCTAGTTTGCGACTTTTCGAATGGCTTCACTTGACACGTATTCTTTATGCAGCTTGTGGAATCCACGAGTCCATCTGTGAAATTAAACCATATCCTTATTTTTAAGTTAACGCAGATTTTGCACATTTAAAAGACCATAGCGCTCATGCCATTTAAACAACTCATTCTTAGCTTGTGACATAAACAATTTTTCGTTGCCCTTTGCTTCCCACAGAAACAATCCGCTGACCTTTTTGGCCGATAATATTAGTAAAGCCTTTGTTATCAAATATCTTAGCACCTTCAAGGCTAAACTATACTGCTTTCCCAACCGATACAAAATTAAATTGTAATTCTGGCACATATAAAACATCTCGCAGATTAATTGTTTAGCCACACATGCTGCGCACAACCACTGTACCACAGCTTTTTCCCGCCAGTTCTCAATGTATTGTTCGAACTCCTCAAACGATTCGCGTCGCGCACATATGTGTGATGTTGCGCCGCTGTCGACGCACCAAACATCGCCGTTCAATTTTCGGTTCGTAGCAACTCCAGCAAACGAACGCTGTTTTCCACCGTCCATGCTATTTCTCTCTTTTTATACCCTGATCCCATTAAAAATGGGAAAAAAAAAAATAATGAAGTTGTGCAAAAGTATGTAACAGGCAGAAGGAAGCATCTCCTACCCTATAAAGTATATATATTCTTGATAAGCATCAACAGTCGAGTCGATATAGCCATGTCCGTCTGTCCGTCCGTCTGTCTGTCTGTCTGTCCGTATGTATGAACGCGTCGATCTCAGAGACTATAAGAGCTAGAGACTCCAGATTTGGAGCTTAAGCTCGCCTAATCCCTAGGCAGTACAAGTTTCTTTCCGATTTTCGATAACTCTTCCCGTTTCCGATATACACATGGGATCGATAACAACAAAATCTTGAAATTGGAAAACTTTGAGATGCCATTTGAATTATAAAACAAAATAATGAAAATCTGTGAAGTTTTTATTAAAATCGGATAATAAACACCGGAGATATGGGACATTGAAATTGTGTATGCAGTATGGAGTATGCGCGTACACACACACACATACTTGCAAGCACTGACTGTACGCGGAAAGTATAGGGATCAGGGTATCGTCTAGTCGGGATATCTCGACTAGAGCCTTCTTACTTGTTCTGTCTGCCGCTGTGTATGAAAATGTTTTTGTTTTGTGTATTGACTTCTCATGCTGTGTCGTATGTATTCAGCACTGTCTGGTTGCTAAGAACCTCATATGTATGTATTTATCAGAGCTCACGCAAAAGCAACTTTAGAGTATCTCAAAAAAAAAAACCAAACTAATTATCTGATAATTTTGGAATTGCTGGGCTGCTGGTTATTTTGCCTAAAATGGTATGGCTGCTAGAAAAATTATAGTAGCAAATACAAAATTATGTTTTGCCGATGGCAAAGTAATGTACTATAAATCATATATTTATTTCATTTATATCAAATGTTTTTTTTTATTTTTAAATGTTGTTAATTTGCCGATTGCCAAACTGATTCAGGGTGGCCTAGGCCTAAGTCCGTCTTTGTGTGCATGCATGTGAGTTTTGTTTGGATTTGTTTTTGCTTTGCTGTTTATAGTTTGTCGTAGGTCATGGTCTGTCTGTACATGCAGAAAGCCTTCTTACTTGTATTTTAAAATTTTGTTGTTGCCGATCAATGAGTATGTACTTATATGTATTTATGTTTGTGTTTGTATGCTCGTTGGTGTCGAAGGCAAATCGTCTGCAGCTGGCCTGCTGTGTATGGGCTTGGGCCGTCGTTTTGTGTATTCATGTGTCTGAGTCTAACGGGAAAAAGGCAAAACGCAAAAGAACAAACAACAACAACACGTGCCGGTGTCGTTGCTGAAACGCACCCGCTGCTCAATGTGTTTTTATACCCATAATTTGTATACCAATAATCAACACAAGTCAATGCAATTAATTATGTATATTTATAATACACATATTTATAATACAGACAAGTATTTGAAAGCTAAATGAGTTTTTTTTATGGTAAGTGTTAATTTGGTATTAAGTCATTTTAAGCCTCTTCAATAAGTCATTAATGACTACCTAATACCCAATATATACACACGTACATGTATGATAGAAGTCATAGTTAAGTATCACACGATTAGCCATACAATTTCACAAAGTTCAAATAAAGTCTATACTACCCACCCATTTGAGGCATAGCAAGCAGACAGAAGCAAAAGTCGAATATTTAAAATCTCAACTGAAGTACAGCAACAACAAAGCTTCGTCTGGCCACCACACAACGGCACAATGAAATACAGCAACAACAAATCTTCGTCTGGCGCATCGGACGCAATATCGTATTCAACAATATCGTAATACGGTAAGGTGCTTACTTACAGGTTTTATCGTTTCTGTTAACAAAGAACAGTAACTATAATCCTATCTTGTACATTACATTATCGTGTCGAGATAGATTTAGACGGTTTTTTAATGCCAGGCATGCGGTTATCTTTTGACATGAACCATTTGGCTTCGTACAACTCCACCATCGGTTAATCGGCCTCTGAGATTGCAGAAATGTAAGCAATTAGCGGAAAAACTGAATAGAATGTCTTAAGCCGCGTTATAAACGAGGAAAGAGACGAAGCCTCCGCGGGCAATAGCTCAAAGTGCAGAGCGAATTATGGTCAGAAGGATCAATGAAATCCAACTTTTTTTTTACCAGAACGCTTGCCAATGAGATGAAGAATGATTGCGGAATCACCATGTTTCGCAAGTGTACCAAAAAAGCCATTTAGCCATTGGAGAAGTTCTAGCATCTTCGATCATGCCTGACAGGATCAGCGTTGGAAGCGATTCGCGCTCTCGAACCAATGAAAGCTAATTATGACAAAGCCATGAAATTGTTAACAAATCGTTTTGATACTAAATTATTGCATTTTCAGGACACGTACGGTCCATATTTAGACTTTCATGTGTTGAAAGGAGCTCGGCGAGCAGTCTGCGTCAATTGAGGGACATCATCAATTCGCATCTTTGCGCGTTGCACGCAGTAGCATCTATTCAGGACATTACAGATGGCTGATTCACCTCATCAAGTATAAATTGGATGAAACCACACAGGAGAAGTGGGAAAAAGCATTGCCCTTGAAAGGTCTGCCGAAATGGACCGATATGGAGAAGATATATTAATTTAGCTCACACTATGCGCTATAAAGAAGCTAAAAGGCTGTACCTCTGCCTTAACTGCCTTCGCAAAAGGCTTATTGTCACTGGAAACATTGCCTTTAATCGATGCTTGTGGACGCAAGTTCATCTACCGTTCAGTCGCCCGACATCGCATCGCTACCTATACCCTTGAAAAAAGTGAAACCGATTATGTGCTGCTCGTAATGGCTAAGGGAAGGGCGTATCACCAAATCGAAGTTCACATCGTTAAATCCGACTATAGACAGCTCCGGATTAATTCGCGACGGTAGACGTCTTTACAATTCGTTCTTGGATTACGAGGCAAGGCACCCAATAATTCTGCCAGCTCAACACCTTTTCACCCTGTACACAGTTTGCTGGCCGCACTCCGACAACGATTTTGCCCATTGGCGAAAAACGTTTCAACAGTCATCGGAAAATGCATTCGCATAAAGCCCAAGCTTCTCGAGCACATCATAGAGTGCAACCAGGACGCCCACTCTGCGCAACTGGAATTGACTTTTGTGGACCATTCCTTACCAAGTCAGAAGTCAAGAACAGGCCGCCCACAAAGTGCAACATATCAATATTTGTTTGCTATTCTACCAAAGCAATACATTTGGAATTGGTGGAGAACTTGTCAACCGCATCGTTTATCCTTGCATTAAATCGATTCATTGGCATTAGAGGCAAACCATTCAATCTGGTCAGACAACGCAACCAACTTCGTTTGAGCGCAGAATGAACTGAGCGAGTTAAGGCTACTGTTTTTAAGCGACCCTCATATAAAGAAACTTTTGAACTTTTGCCTTTCGATTGGAATCAACGGTAACTTTATTGCGCTTCGGTCTCCTCATTTTGGTGGTTTGTGGGAGGCCGCGGTTAAATCTGCCAAACACCATTTCTATCGCGCCGTTGGAAAATCTGTTCTCACATTTGGTGAACTTTCTGCAATGTTAAACTCACGACCTGTTTGTCCCATTTCAGAGAATCCAGAAGTTTTTACTCTTGGACATTTTTTGATTGGAGTTCCATATGCGAAAATCAAAGAACCAGACATAACGCATATCGACATTAAACGCCTAAGTCGCTTGCAGCGCGTTTGTCAACTGCTGAAGACATGGAGCACTAGCTACTTATCACTGCTTCATGAGCGTTCAAAGTGGCGCTCATCGATACCTAACCTGTTGACCAATGCAATCGTTGTCTTGAAGGATGACAACGTGCCACCCCTTCATTTTCCCCTTGGCCGGGTCGAGAGCACTATTTCTGGACCAGACGGCACCTCGCGAGTTGCAATAATCACAGCTCCCGCTAGCACCGTCAAAAGAGCCGTTGGCAAGATCGCTGTCCTGCCCCTTGAGATCAAGTAGGTTGAAACCCTCGCACTTCCAACGGGGGGAGCATGTCGGATGCAGCTGCAGCTAAGAAATAGTTAAAGTTAAGAATATCAATCATAATGTATAATGTATCTTGCACACGCAAGTTTTTCTAATTTCATAGATAACACATCGTCTGACTACTTGGCATGGCTTATCTTAATCACTCTCGTATACTCAAATACATTTTCGTCAATAACGATTGCGCGCTAGCAATAAATTGTTGCGCGCCTAAAAAACTATGAATTACAAACGAAGCATAACAAGGCTATTATGAAACATATTAAAGCCGAATAAATGATTGTTAAACTATCGTGTTTTATATTTAGTAAAATAATCCACAACTTTCTGTGAAAATTCGAACATAGGCGAACACAAAAAAGCGTTAAACAGGCGGACTCAATCACACAGCGACCAACCTCCCCTGACCGAGGGGCACAACGCCTAGCAAGGCAGGTTTTTTGAGAGGAAAGATTGTTATAGATTGAACATAAGATTCGATAAGGGTTATGGATAGCTTAGTTAGAATAACAAGCTTGAAGAAATAGGTAATAAACAAAAAAAAAATTTTGTAATTGGAAGAGCAAAACTAAATTGGCAGATAAATTATCAATTTTATCATTAATTAGTGTGTAAAAAAGTTTACTCCGAACATATGCGATCAGAAAGAGAAGGAAGAATTATTTGGAAGAGTATTCTATGCTAAGACAGTGAGTTAATGTTATTGTCTCATCTATGACTCCTAAGTGCAAAGAGCAGAAATTCGTTTATGTACCGATTCTATTGTATCCTGATGAATCTTGTAGCTAGGATATCGCTTATTCAAGAATCGGTCGCACAAGAGAAATATACAAATTCTTTTGACCAGTGTTGATTGAACCCTAGGGCACGTGATGCTCGATGTGTAAAGGAAAATATATTCTTGACAACCTCAAGCTTTGGGTCCATTGAGACACCAAAACCCATTTAATGCGATTTAGTGGCTTATTATCAAAATTATATATATTTAAATATGGTATTCATCAAGTCACTTTGTAGTTTGCGAGCAGCACACATCAGCACGCGAGTGTAATTTATTACAAACGGAAGATCATATATGTATAAAGGTTTAAGGTGACTTCCTTGTGAAACACTAAAAGTGACCTAAGCCGCCTTGGAGACAGAGCCCTTAAAGTAAGCTATGTGAGTGGGAATAAGTAATCTTTGATCCAAAGAATAATATTTACTTCAATGTTCCATATCTCCAGTGTTCAAGCCAATATACATCAAGCCAATATACTTTTAGGGATTGGAGATGCTTCCTCGTGGTGTTACATACTTTTGCACAAATCCATTATATCCATTTTCAACAAGTAAGAAGGCTCTAGTCGAGAAATCCCGACTAGACGATAGCCTGATCCCTATACATTATGCGTACAGTCAGTGCTTGCAAGTATGTGTGTGGGTATGTACGCGCATACTGCACACTGCATACACAACTTCAATGTTCTATATCTCTGTTGTTTTTCACCCGATTTCATGAATGTCATTAGTATTTTGTTTTATAATTAAAATGGCATCTCAAAGTTTTCTAAATTCAAGATTTTGTTGTTATCGATCCCATGTGTATAGCGGAAACGGGAAGAGTTATCGAAAATCGAAAACAATATTGTACTGCCTAGGGATTAGGCGAGCTTATGTTCAAAATCTGGAGTCTCTAGCTCTTATAGTCTCTGAGATCGACGCGTTCATAAATACAGACGGACGGACAGACGGACATGGCTATATCGACTCGACTGTTGATGCTGATCAAGAATATATATACTTTATGGGGTCGGAGATGCTTCCTTCTGCCTGCTACATACTTTTGCACATATTCATTATACCCCTTTTTCCCATTTTTAATGGGATCAGGGTATAAAAACCAACAACACGTGATGGTTGTCGTTGCTAGGATGCACAAGCTGCAGAATGTTTAATACCCTTATTCAATACAAGGACAATTAATGTTAAGTATTTGAACACAAAATGCGTTTATTTATTCAAGTGTCGACGACTTTTCGGCGACCGGGATATGGGGAAACAATTCCCGATGTCTCATTCGCCTCGGAGAACCTCGGGCCGCTCATTCGAGACTGGCAAGTCATTGAAGAATACGCCGGTAGTGACCACCAATACATCATGTTTGATGTTAACAACGGTGGTCCCTACCAGAGGGTGACTCCCTGAGCATACGCCAAATGGACACAGCGCGGTTAAGGACCGAGTCTTTTGAGAGGGAATTAGCGAGGGTTGCGGCAAGGTTGGAGGAGGGTGAATAGAGAATTAGCTGCAGAAGCATTGGCTACTTCAACTATGAATATCATCAGGGCTGCATGTGAGGCTTCTTTGCCTCTTTTCACACAGGGAGAACTGGAAAAAACTTTTCTTCTCGCGTTGGAAAACTGCAAGGTTGGCGCTCATCAGCAAAGGAAATGGTGATCCGGCGTCTCCAGCGTCCTACCGTCCGTTGTGTATGCTGGCTACAGCTCGAAAGATAATGGAGAAGCTGATCAAGGTCAGATTAACGACAGCAATTCCTAATACCGGCGGACTCTCACTGAGGCAGCACGGGTTTAGGGGGGCCGGTCCACCAGCGACGCTGTCCTTGACGTAGTCACAGCAGTAGAAAGAGCAGAGAACCATAAGCAGTGTTGCGCCGGGTGGTACTTCTTGTGACCCTCGACGTAAAGAATGCGTTTAACTCGGCGAGATGGATAGATATGATGGAGGCTCTGGAGCACAGATTCGGTGTCCCGGCATATCTACTCCGAATAATCGACGCCTACCTTGCGGAGCGCGGGCTACTTTATGAGACCAGAGAAGGTGTTTGCAGAATGGAGGTCACAGCAGGGGTGGCGCAGGGATCCATCCTAGGACCGGACCTATGGAACGCCACCTACGATGGTCTTCTAAGACTGGAGATGCCAGATATGACGTGCTTGCTGCTAGCAGCACGAGACCTGCAACTAGCACAGATCAAACTCAACCAAGTGATGAGGACTGTCAGTAGTTGGATGACGGAACATGGGCTATCACTGGCGCTGAACAAGACAGAAGTGGTAGTCCTTTCCAAGAAAAGGATACCAACGATAATCTAGGTGAAAGTCGGGGCGGCTACGGTGATGTCGAAGCCTGCGGTCAAGTACCTTGGTATAACGATAGACACCAAGCTAAGCTTTTTCCAACAGATAAAACAGGGGGCAGACAAAGCTGCAGGTGGCGTGACTGCGCTCAGTAGGCTTATGGCCAATGTTGGGGGCCCGACTTCCAGCAGACGCCGCCTCCTGATGAGCGCAGTTCAGTCAGTGCTGCTCTATGGGGCTGAGATATGGGCCAATTCTCTTGGAAAAGAGATGTATCGCACAGGTCCAACGAAGAGGGGCCTTGAGAGTGGCTTCGGCCTATCGTACGGTCTCGGAGCCTGCAGTGTTGGTGATCGCTGGTGTGGCACCAATACACCTTCTAGCTAAGGAGCGACGGATGGTTTTCCTGAGGAGAAGTGCAGGGGAGCCTCTTAGGAAGAAAGAGCCAGCACACTTCGTACACGGCAGAATTATTGGGAAGGGGAAAGTAGGGGGAGATGGACTGCGCGTCTAATCAAAGACGTGGAGCTGTGAACCAACAGAAAGCATGGTGAGGTAGATTACTACCTAACACAGCTTCTGTCGGGACATGGTTAGTTCCGCCACTACCTATACCGAATGGGAAAGGCAGCATCGCCCGACTGTCTGTACTGCCCAGGATGCAGCGACAACGCTGAGCACACGTTCTTCAGTTGCCGCAAATGCAACTGGCAGCGCCTGACGCTAAACCAGGAAACGGAGACAGAATAGATGACGCCCGGTTGGATCCGTGTGGCCCAATACGCACAGAGAGTTTTGAGAGTTAAGAAAGCCGACCTGGACCGAGATCAAAGTGAGTTCGAATCTGAAATAAATGAGTAAAAAGATGAAGGCCTTTAGGGCTACATGAGTGACCTTGCCTGAAGTAATGTGTTAAATAGTCCCAGGCAAGCGTCCAGGGTCAGTGGGTCGACCATTGAGGAACAAGGTGAGGGGTTTAAACTGGTATACTTGCTGTTAAAGCAGAAGATCCCGGCACACGGGTTGCTGTTCGGGCACGCAATTAGACATTATTGCTCTACCTTAAAACATTTATAATCATATATGATGGAAATCATTTTTAAGTATCTGTATGTGTTCTGCCCTTAGTGTTGGGTTGCTCATAAGTGAGTGAATAAATAGCGAGTAAACATTTTAAGTTAATCTCTTATATACTTGCTAACCATTCACTTTTCAGTTGCTCACTGTTCACTGGTCAGTTCAGTTGTTTTGCAATTTTTGATCAAAAACGCCATGACACTGATTGTCCACCGTATTGCGCTTTGCCACTGTGGAGGAGGTGAAAAAACATCGCCAAGTGTAAAAAGATGTTTTATTAAAAAAAACTCACAGGCAAACCGATGCACTCACACAACTTTGCACACTGACGGACACGTGGTCAAACAATAGGATCCCCTGTTCTTCCTCGCACCACAACGTAATACACAAGACTTATGGGTCCCCCCTCGTATAGCACTGAGCGACCTGCTCGAAAGACGCCCCGGAAAAAGCCTTCACTACTTAAAACTCCAGAACCTGATAAAGTGCAAAGCTGTGTGCTTAGATATGTGCTCATAGCCTTCTTAAGCCTTTGCATAAATTGTTAAGGTTTTCCGTGGAGTAATGCTCTTTTCCAATGTTCAAATATAGGGGTATCTCCAAGTTCTCTGCTATTCCTAAATAAATCCATAATTTCACCGTGCCCTGATATAGAATTTACTTCATTTGTGTTAAAGGACTGTAAAGATACAATGCAAACCGATGTTATTCGCACTGATTTAAGTAAAGCTTTTGACTCTATAAATCACAAACTTCAACCTTTTGGCTTTCCCAACAATCTTATTCTTTGGATCAAAAATTACCAAGGCGGTTCAGGATACCTGGTGTTCCACAAGGAAATCACTTTTGACCTTTATTATTTACACTGTTTATAATGAACTTCCGTCTGTATTAAATTACTCTCGGGTGCTGATGATGGAAAATATGCCCTCATGTATATGGTATCCCAAATGCAGGATTTATCAAAATAGAATAGAATCGGTGCAAAAACAATTTTGGCTCTATGCACTCAGAGGTCTTAACTGACATAATAATATTAATTGACCTCCTTGCCAAAGTCGACTTTTTCTAATAAATCTTCTTTCTCTTTCTGATCGCAGAACAATGTTAGGAATTGCATGTTTCGCAAAGCAATAAATGCTGAAATTAATTCTTCTGAAATAATCAACAAAATTAACTTGGCAGTTCCGATCAGAAATTCTATAAATTTTGAGCCCATTTCTCTTCAAGCTTATTTTTCTAACTATGCTAACCCTTTTCGGCTTTTATGTCTAATCTATAACGATCTTTCCTTCTTATTCTATCTATTCTTCAGCTTGTAACGCAACGGACGTGTTTTTTTTGCGCTTCACTAATTTTCGCATTTTGTTTATTTTATTGGTTTCTAAATCCTAACTTTGTGCAAATAACAGTGTTGTGACTTTGTGTTTTCGACGGCTGTGTAAACATAAAGAAAACAATAAAAACACAACAACAATCTGCAGTACGAGCATTCTGTTTTTAATACTCAGTTTGCTTCGTTGACCCTATTTTTTGTTGCATTTTGTGTTTTTACTCTCGCGCTCAATTATATTTCTGTAGTGCTGCTTGTACTCTAAGTGCAAACAACCGTTTCTGTCTTCCGTGCTCTCTGACGCGCTCTCTTAGATTGGTGTTGGTCGCGGTTAGCTTATTCCGTTGTTGTTGCGTTTTCGGTCGTCGCGCTCGCGTTGTACGTTTGTTTTGTCTTGCGGTGCTACTTGTGCTCTAAGTGCAAACAACCGTTTTTGCCTTCCGTGCTCTCTTACACGCTCTCTTAGATTGGTGTTGGTTGTGGTTAGCTAAATGTTTGTTGTTGGCGTTTTCGGTCATCGCGCACGCGTCGGTACGTTTTGTTTGTCTTGTAAATAGCAATTGTTTGTGTAGTCAACTTGTAAACAGCTTGTTTAGAGTGGACCCAACTCTCTTCTACTGCGGTAATCTCGTCATAAATATTTAGTTAAAATTTTTTTTTTTTTTTTAAGTCCAATTTAATTTGTCTGTTTTATTATGACTGTCTGTTGCACCGAAAACTGCAAGGTCCGACCCAATACTAAAATGGGCTTTATTGGCTGTTGGATGTGTCCAAATGTGGCACATGAAAAATGTGCCGGATTAACTGGCAGAATGAGTGACCTATTAATTAACACTAACCTTGAGTGGCCTTGTTGGTCATTTCTGGAAAGAAAAAAGAATTTTGCGAATTTTACGAAATCTCAACTGGACTTTGATGGTATTTTCGGACAGCTTAAAAAACTGTGTGAAAAATTCTCAGCGGTTGAGAAGAATCTCAATGGGGAAAGTCCCATGAATGAATCACCCAAACGCAAAAGACCCAATGTTGTGTTGTCGTTGGATCCAAAAATATCTGAAAACGATCCAAGCAAAGTCGGTCCGAAAAATAAAAAAAATTTAAAATCACTTTCTGTCCCTCCTCTTAATTCTGTCGGGATACAAAATGAAAATGAAACTTCTCCCAAGGAAGTTGTATCTTCTAATCCCCATAATTTAGTGTCCATTGAGGTTAGTAGTGTTGAGTTAATTCAACAACATGAACCTAACATGCCTACGGAACCAAATATCAGTACAGGATATATTAAATAAATTTGTTGCAGTCCCACCGAAAAAAACAAATTTTTATTTCAAGGCTTCCCCCTAACTTAACATCAGAAGATGTCAAGGTCTACATCAAGGCAAAATCAAAAGCTAAAATCACGGTGGAGAAATTTAAGTTCACGTATGAACGAAATATCTCGTCGTTCAAAATTAGCGACTTAGGTCAAGATTTCGACACTATATGTTGCAAGAAATTTTGGCCTGAGCACACAATAGTAAAAAAATGTACCGCAAAAAGAAAAAGTGGCCTCCGATTTCATCAACTCCCCAGATTAATTTAACTTGCAATCCCCCTCTCTCTTCTGTTAGCTCAAAAAACTAACAACCCACTTTTTACTGGGCTATCGGAATGTGAGAGGTATTTGTGGCAAGCCTAGTACCTTATACCTCAATAGTCATACTTTTAATTGTCAAGCGATTGCCTTCACGGAAACATGGTTAAGGAAAGACATCCTTAACTCTGAAATTCTGTCCAGCAAATATTGCATTCACAGAAAAGACCGCGCTCTACGGCGTGGTTGTGGTGTGTTTATTGCTGTTGATGCTGACTATTCCTGATCTTTCGTCCGATATAGAATTAATTGCTGTTAAGCTGTATTTTCAAGGAGTTGAAATTTTTTTAACCTGCTCTTACATACCACCTTCCTCAGACAACTCTGTGTACGAAGCACATTTGTCTGCCATTCGTTCTGTCTCAGCAATTCTCTCTGATCGTGACTTCTTAATTAACATTTCTGAAACCACTTGGATAGCCAATCCTGATTCGTGTGCTTTAACCCCCTCGGCACACAATGATTTTATCATTAACTTATTTGGACTGTCATTAAATCAAATCAATGCAGTGCCAAACTCTTTAAATAAAATGCTTGATCTGATTTTTGCCTTGGATCCAGCATCCCTATCCGTTTCAAGATCTAGTCCTTTGTTGTTTCCTGAAGACTTATACCATCCTACATTAGAACTAATGGTCACTATACCTACACAGGTAAAACACTGTGAAGTGAATCCATTAAGTTATGTCCGTCAATTTCGCAAAACGAATTTTGAAAAACGAACGTGGGTTTTATCCCAGACTGACTGGTCTTGCCTCTGCGGGTCTGATGACTTGGATATGGCAATCAGTATTTTTTACAATACTTTAAACTCTGCATTTGATTTGTGTGTTCCAGTTGGTAGGCCAATCAGGTCTAGCAAGCCTGCATGGTTTACCCGCGAGCTGACTATTTTAAAAAATAAAAAATCCAAATTGTACAAGAGTTTCCAAAAACTAACTCTAACGCATCGTATTCGTTATACATGATTGCCAGATAAAAGTTTTCATTCCTTAATAACAGCTGTTAAAGGAACTACCTGTCTCGGTGTAAACTTCAGTTTCAGCGGGATCCCAAGCAGTTTTTTGATTTTGTTAATGCAAAGCGAAGGTCATCCAAGGTACCATCCAATGTATTCTTTGATGCCTTAACTGCCAACTCGGATGAGGCGATTGCTCATCTCTTTGAAAACTTTTTCCAAACGACATATACTTCATGTCACCATCAAATTGTTTTGCCATACCCTTATGCTTTAAATGGAACAAATTGCATTTTTGAACCAGAAATTACAGAAAGGACTTTACGTAGCGACCTACAAGTCCTTAAGCCCATTTTCTCACCGGGTCCAGATGGAGTACCAAGTTGTGTGCTGCGATACTGCGCTCAGGGACTCCTAAAGCCATTGCATAAATTGTTCTGCCTATTCCTAAAGTTATGCTCTTTTCTGAAAATTTGGAAAGAGTCGTTTATTATTCCTTAACATAAGAAAGGAAATAAATCGAACGCAAAGAACTATAGAGGGATATCAATATTGTCCGCTATTCCAAAAATTTTTGAAAAAAATCCTTTGTTTTACCGTATCAACACGGATTTATGAAACAAAGTTCCACTACCAAAAACTTGTTAGAATTTACCTCATTTGTACTTAGTGGTTTCCAAAATAAAATGCAAACTGATGTTATTTATACAGGCTTCAGTAAGGCTTTTGATTCCGTCAATCACTATCTCTTGATCCATAAGTTACACCTCTTGGATTTTCCAAACAACCTCATTCTTTGGATCAAAGATTACTTACCTTTAAGGACACAAAGGGTATATTTCAAGGGTCTGGTTTCCAAGTCGGTTCAGGTTACCTCTGGTGTGCCTCAGGGAAGTCACCTTAGAACACTACTTTTACACTTTTCATAAACGATCTCCCTTCAGTTATAAACCACTCACGGGTGTTCACGTTCGCCGATGATGTAAAGCTTTGCATCTCGGCAAAATCTTCACAGTCAGCTCAACAATTACAATTTGATCTGATTAACTTTCAGACGTGTTGTAATTTAAATTTACTATTTCTCAATTGCAGTAAATGTAAAGTAATGTCTTTTTATAGGCGGACACCCTTTTTCAACACTTATAGTATAAATAATAAACCACTTAATCGAATTGAATGGGTGGTAGACTTAGGAATCCTCTTGGATTCAAAACTTAAGTTTGATAAGCACATCACCTCCATTGCCACCAGAGCATCTGGTGTTCTGGGTTTCATCAAGCGCTGGTCGAAGGAATTCGATGATCCCTATATAACAAAAACCCTTTATACTTCTCTGGTACGTCCGATCGTTGAATATGAATCCTGTATTTGGTACCCCAAATGCAGAGTTCATCAGGAAAATAAGAATCGGTGCAAAAACAATTTCTGCTTTTTGTTTTTAGGGTTCTTCCCTGGGATACTAACACACAAACTTATTAATGGTGAAATAGATTCTTCGGAACTAGTTAGCCAAATAAGTTATGCTGTTCCGATTAGACCTACCAGAAATTTCTTACCCATTTCCCTTCAAACTTGCAATAGTAACTACGCCATACATAACCCCTTCCGAATCCTATGCTCAATATATAATGAGCTCTCCAAATTATTTGATGGTTCCACTTCTAGTGTCTCGCTTAAAATAATAGTTTTGTATCATTTGTCTATACGTGTATATATATATGTTCGCGATCATCGTAATCGTACGCTAAGCGATGTGCCCCTCGGTCGGTTGGGCGGGAGGTGGGTTGTTTAATGCTTGGGTCCGCGCGCTAACAAGCCGGTGCTTGGTATCGTTGGGCCACTTGTATTTACTGTCTCGTTTAGTACATCGACGTCCACAATAAAAAAAATATTACATAGTGCCACTCCTTCTTTCTCTCTCTTAAAACGAGTCGTGTGTCATGCTAAGCGTTGCGCCCTTCGGTCGGATAATAATATTTGTTCACCTGCTTACCACAATAGACTTTTACTTATAAATCTTCCCTCGTAGAACAATGCTAGCAATAACCTTTGTTCACAAACTAATAAATGGTTGAAATAGATTCTCCCATACTAATCAACCAAATTTACTTTGCAGAACCTTTTAGAAATACTAAAAAATTTTATCTATAGCTCTTCAATCTTGTTATTCTAACTATTCTAACCATAACCCTTTTCGGATCTTATGTTCAATATATAATGATCTTCCCAATTAATACATAGTGCCACTCCTCAAGCTTGTTAAGAAAACTTGTCTTGCGTCATTTGTCTACATGTTCGCAATCTTCGTAACCCCACGCTACGCGGTGCGCCCCTCAGTCGGACGGGCGGAAGCTGGGTCGCTTGGGTTCGCGCGTTAACAAGCCGCTGCTTGGTATAGTTGAATGTTGGTATATCTACTTCCAATAAAAAAAATATCGGTGCACAAAACATGTTTGATGTTATTTATTTGATTGCTAAATGCTACTCCAGACCTGGTCAAAAATTTGCAGTCAATATCGTTGCTAGAAAGAGTTAATGTATTTACTTAAATCAGCGGTCGGCTAACCGGGGTAAATTACCCCAAATGAGGTATAAGTGAAATTTATGGGGGTAATGGTCATGATTCTGAAATATATATTTTCAATTTTCTATTCTTTTGCCCTTTTTTTATTATTGCTCCGCGCCATTGGATAATTCTGTTAAAGGTATATATTTCACCATTTTCTATTCTGTTGAGCTTTTTTTTTTTGGTCTTCAAATTTTCTCACTGTGGGGTAATGGCAATTTACACAACATCATTGGGTATGTTATATCAAAACGCGAAATTAGGTACCCCTTTTTTTTAACAGAAACGATAAAACCTGAAATAAGCACCTGGGGAAATGAGTTAGGATATTGCCAACTCCAATGAGAATCTTATTGTACATGGATTCTCATTAGCTCGAAGCGTGTGATGCGCCAGACGAAGATTATTGTTGTCGTACACTTTAAAATTTAAATATTCGAATTTTGTTTCTGTCTGCTTGCTATGTTCAAATGGGTGGGTAGTATAGACTTTATATGATTTTTGTGCAATTGTATGGCTAATCGTGATATACTTAACTATGACTTCTATCATACATATACGTGTGTATATATTGGCAATTAAGTAGATCATTAATGACTTATTGAAGAGGTTTAAAATGACTTAAAAGGACATATTAACACGAACCATAAAATAAAATAATTTTGCATTCACATCCTTGTCCCTGTATTTAAAATATACATTGACTTGTATTGATTATTGTTATAAAGGATATAAAAACACATTGAGCAGCGTGTGCGTTTCAGCAACGACAACCGGCACGTGTTGATGTTGTTTGTTTTATTGCGTTTTGCCTTTTTCCCGTTAGACTCAGACACATGAATACACAAAACGACGGCCCAAGCCCATACGCAGCAGGCAAGCTGCAGACGATTTGCCTTCTGCACCAATGAGCATACAAACACAAACATACATATACATACTCATTGAACGGCAGCAGCAAAATTTTAGAATAAAAGTAAGAAAGCTTTCTGCATGTACAGACAGTGCCATAACCTACGACAAACTCTAAACAGCAAAGCAAAAATAAATCCAAACAAAACTCACATGCATACACCCAAAGACGGACCTTGGCCTAGGTCACCCTAAATCCGTTTGGCCATCGGCAAATCAACAACATTTCAGAATTCAAAAAACAATTGTTTTAAATGAAATAAATGTATGATTTATACATTACTTTGCCATCAGCAAAATATATAAAATTTCTAGCAGCCATACCATTCAAGGCAAAATAACCAGCAGCCCAGCAATTCCAAAATATCAAATAATTAGTTTGCTTTTTTTTGAGATACTCTAAAGTTGCTTTTGCGTGAGCTCGGATAAATACATACATATGAGGTTTTCAGCAAACAGACAGTGCCGAATACATACGACACAGCATGAGCAGTCTATACACAAAGCAAAAACAAATTCATGCACGGCGGCAGACAGAAATGTATATTGGGAGAAATATGAAGGGGAAATAGGTGCTATTTCGCAGACCGCAAATACTAATTAAAACAAGTAAGAAGGCTCTAGTCGAGATATCCCGACTAGACGATACCCTGATCCCTATACTTTCCGCGTACAGTCAGTACAGTCAGTGCTTGCAAGTATGTGTGTGTGTGTGTACGCGCATACAGCATAGTGCATACAAAACTTCAATGTCCCATATCTCCGGTGCTTATTATCCGATTTCGATAAAAATTTCACAGATTGTCATTATTTTGTTTTATAATTCAAATTGCATCTCAAAGTTTTCAAAATTCAAGATTTTTTTGTTATCGATCCCATGTGTATATCGGAAACGGGAAGAGTTATCGAAAATCGGAAAGAAACTTGTACTGCCTATGGATTAGGCGAGCTTAAGTTCCAAATCTGGAGTCTCCAGCTCTTATAGTCTCTGAGATCGACGCGCTCATACATACACACAGACGGACAGACGGACATGGCTATATCGACTCGGCTTTCGATGCTGATCAAGAATATATATACTTTATAGGGTCGGAGATGCTTCCTTCTACCTGTTACATACTTTTGCACAACTTCATTATACCCTTTTTTCCCATTTTTAATGGGATCAGGGTATAAAAAAGAGGGGTATCTAATTTCGTGTCTTGGTTTATACCATTTGTATACCCTGATCCCATTAAAAATGGGAAAAAGGGTATAATGGTTTTGTGCAAAAGTATGTAACAGGCAGAAGGAAGCATCTCCGACCCCATAAAGTATATATATTCTTGATCAGCATCAACAGCCGAGTCGATATAGCCATGTCCGTCTGTCCGTCCGTCCGTCCGTATGTATGAGCCAACCGATCTTAGAGACTACAGGAGCTGAAATTGTTATTAAAATCGGTTGAGAAACACCGGAGATATGGGACATTGAAGTTGTGTATGCAGTACGCAGTATGCGCGTAGACACACAAACATACTTGCAAGCACTGACTGTACGCGTAAAGTATAGGGATCAGGGTATCGTCTAGTCGAGATTTCTCGACTAGAGCCTTCTTACTTGTTGATCACTTGGAATTGATGTCTACAATACAAAAACGATATAATCTTAAGACGGGAAAATAACTTCCCCTCTTTTTTACAGTTAGTAAACGTGCTCTGTACAGTAGCACAAATTTCCCCGGTATATTTCTCTCAACTAGATTCTTATTTTCGTTCATTGCGTATACTTTTCTGTCTGCCGCTGTGTATGAAAATGTTTTTGTTTTGTGTATTGACGGCTCATGCTGTGTATGTATTCGGCACTGTCTGGTTGCTGAAAACCTCATATGTACGTATTTATCAGAGCTCACGAAAAAGCAACTTTAGAGTAAAAAGAGAAAAAAAAAAAGCAAACATATTATTTGATATTTTGGAATTGCTGGGCTGCTGGCTATTTGGCCTTGAATGGTATGGCTGCACGAAATGTTTTAGTTGAAACAAGTAAGAAGGCTCTAGTCGAGATATCCCGACTAGACGATACCCTGATCCCTATACTTTACGCGTACAGTCAGTGCTTGCAAGTGTGTGTGTGTCTGTGTACGCGCATACTCCATACTGCATACACAACTTCAATGTCCCATATCTCCGGTGTTTATTATCCGATTTCAATAAAATTTTCACAGATTATCATTATTTTGCTTTATAATTCAAATTGCATCTCAAAGTTTTCCAAATTCAAGATTTTGTTGTTATCGATCCCATGTGTATATCGGAAACGGGAAGAGTTATCGAAAATCGGAAAGAAACTTGTACTGCCTAGGGATTAGGCGAGCTTAAGTTCCAAATCTGGAGTCTCTAGCTATTATAGTCTCTGAGATCCGTTGGCTCATACATACAGACGGACAGACGGACATGGCTATATCGACTCGACTGTTGATGCTGATCACGAATATATATACTTTATAGGGTCGGAGATGCTTCCTTCTGCCTGTTACATACTTTTGCACAACTTCATTATACCCTTTTTCCCATTTTTAATGGGATCAGGGTATAAAAACAAAATTATGTTTTGCCGATGGCAAAGTAATGTATATATTATACATTTATTTCATTTAAAACAAATTTTTTTTTAAATGGTAATTTGCCGATGGCCAAACGGATTCAGCGTGGCTTAGGCCTAGGTCCGTCTTTGTGTAAATTAACCAATTTTTTTGTGGATATAATATTATCGAGCATTTAGAAATGCTATTCAATTATTATGTTATAAGCATTTAGAAATGCTATTTTGTTATTTTGCCGACTATGGTCGGACTTGAGTTATCTGGCCACCGAGTTAAGTTAATTGAAACACACGTAATAATATAACGTAGACGAGATGTCTAATTTTATTAAACGTATGTTAAGTTAAATTCCTCTTTGAGTTAACTAATCCGCGCTTCTGTCCGATGATGCGCCTGGACTTGTCGAGTGGCCGAATTAGACTCAAGACTAAAATACAAATATGATTGTTAGGAAGACTTAAGAAGAAGGAACGCTAGCCTCGTATTAAGTGCTGAGCCTGGCATTTCCCATCATAGTGGCCACACGCATTGGTCGTGATTGTCGGCTATGTGACCCTCAGTTCTCATGGTGACATACTGATCTCTTGAACTAAAAGTCGATATTCGTTGAGTAAAGATCAAAGGCTCATGGTGTCCTGTTTACTACTTCAACCTAACGTCGATGTTTATTTATTGCCTTAAGCAATAAGAGCTTCTGATGCATGCTTAATCCTATCGGCTGGACAACATGTGTTTGCCAGCTGCCTAGCATCTAGCCAAACATACAATGTAATGACGTGGTGTCATATTTTCGTCATTAAATACAAGGTCGAACATGTAACTAATGTCTTATCTTATTTTATATAAGAAATCAAATAGATATTCGTTAACTACCCCCCCCCCCCCCCCCCCTCTTTAAGATTAAGGCCGTCCTCGGCCGCTTCCAGATTACCTACATTTATATTGAGGCACGGGAGGCTAAGGGTGCCATGGCTGATCGATCTCCAGTCAAGGGGGTTGCGCCACTTCCGGTGTTTTGCTGGTAAGCTGTTTCTTATGCGTAACATATAAATTCTTTAAGTGACGGAAATACGATAGTACTTAAAAAGAATTTTTTCTTTATAAATTTTTTTGAATATAATACAGGATGTTACAGGACTGAAATATCTTAACAGATGAAGCGGAAAATTAAGAAAGATAAATAATAGGTTTGTTTTTTTTTTATACCCTGATCCCATTAAAAATGGGAAAAAAGGGTATAATGAATTTGTGCAAAAGTATGTAACAGGCAGAAGGAAGCATCTCCGACCCCATAAAGTATATATATTCTTGATCAGCATCAACAGTCGAGTCGATATAGCCATGTCCGTCTGTCCGTCCGTCTGTCCGTCTGTCCGTCCGTCTGTCCGTATGTATGAGCCAACGGATCTCAGAGACTATAAGTGCTAGAGACTCCAGATTTGGAACTTAAGCTCGCCTAATCCCTAGGCAGTACAAGTTTCTTTCCGATTTTCGATAACTCTTCCCGTTTCCGATATACACATGGGATCGATAACAACAAAATCTTGAATTTGGAAAACTTTGAGATGCCATTTGAATTATAAAACAGAATAATGAAAATTTTTTTTAAAATCGGTTAAGAAACACCGGAGATATGGGACATTGAAGTTGTGTATGCAGTATGCAGTATGTGCGTAGACACACACACATACTTGCAAGCACTGACTGTACGCGTAAGGTATAGGGATCAGGGTATCGTCTAGTCGGTATTTCTCGACTAGAGCCTTCTTACTTGTTTTAAATGTAAATTTAAAATTCTTAATTACTTATAAATATTGGTGGATTCCTCCTGCTTTCATAACTACAAACGTTGCGCATAAATGGCTATGGTTGGTTGATTGACTCGATCTAGGATTATTACCTGACGAAAGACCAAAGCCTTTACCTTAAACTGAGATAAAGTCCTAAGTAGTAATGCCAATGAAAAAGTTAAAATATGCGCTGAGCCACCACAAAATTAAATTAATTAATAATTAATATATATAATTAATAAATAATGTAAAAAATGAACTAAGACTTCTTTTGGAGAATCTAAATAGTGTTGCAGCTGAAAATTCTTGTCCGATTGGAACAAGAACTGAATTAGGATTTTGTCCAATGAAATTGAAATTAATAATATAAAATATAAAATAGTATTTTTGCTGGCTGCCTGCTACCTTTTGCGTCAAATTACATATTTGACAACAGGCTTGCACTGAAGAACTTGAACCAAAAACCGATACATGGATCCTACTAGAGCATGTTCTCCCATTTCAAAGACCCTATTTTGCCGGGAACTATTTTCTCTGGCCCTTAGCGCGATTTGAGCGTTTTTTATCATACCCAGAATTTCTGCGTGCTGTCTGGTGGAGTTTTTTTTTGATACCATAGTATCACTAAGGATTCTGATGTCGTGTCCTGCTACTCCTACTACTCATACTCCTCGCCTGATGACGGGTAGCATGGGTCCACCCCCCTTTTTAAAATGTATGACCTCCCAGTCATAATCATATGTGGTTTTATTGTTCGGGCGAACTGGGGCTTGATTTAGATGATGGGGCCTTGAGAGGGAATTATCGACCTTCAAAGGCTCCCGTGATTCATTATGGCCCTGGCAAAGGGCTGTGGCCGCTTGCCTCCAAGAGCCACTTGGCTTCTGTGTCCCGAAGATTCGGACATACAACTGACGACGTCCAATGGCTTTTTGCAATTGACATCGTTCTTAGTTACTATAGCAGCATACGGTTGCCCGGCTGTTTCCGCTTGCCTCCAAGAGGCCTGTGGCTCCTGAGTCCCCTAAGGTTCGGAGAAAGCATTGAAGGCGTCCAATTGATCAATGCAATGGACATCGCTCTTAGCCTCTACAACAGCACATGCCTGCATTCTCGGAGCGCTGATATGCGCTGCCGCCCCTAGATCCGACGGTTTACTGACCCTATTGATCAGTAACTGGTCCAACTGTTGAATATAGCATAGCAGCTAGTTCAGCATAACTCTGAAGGTCCAGAGCAGCTTGCTCCGCTAAAGCGCTAGTCACCATTTCCTGTATAACTAATTTAACCTGCTCAACGTCCATTTTATAGCTAGGCTTTCAAAACCAAATCAATCAACTTCCCTGCGCATTTTTAATGAAAAAGAGAGAAATCCACTTACATGGCTTGTGTATTTTCTTTATACACTTCTTTCTATGGAGAGAAGAACTTCGTCTTCTTTCAGCGACGGTTGTCCCGCGAAGAGCGCTGCTGTCCCGCGAAGAGCACAGTTGTCCCGCAAAGAGCACAGTTGTCCCGCGTAGAGCACTGTTCTGCAACCGCTGTCGCTTTTTATATGTTTATGTTCTTCAAGAATTTGTTTTTTCTCTTTTTTTTCTAAACTTTAGTTTTTTTCCGCCGTAACTTTCAGCACTTTGCTCAGGTACAGGTGATCAGAATTTATAAATCGCAGCGTATTTTTATTTCATTTGCAGTTCACTTGTTCCAAAAAACGAATTAGGTTACGTTTTAAACACTTTATAAACTTGAATTATGAATGATTTTATTAATAGTTAGCGGGCTTTATTTTAATGTTCACTTTTTTTTTTTTTAAAAAAAAAAACAAAATTTTACTATTATTGTTATTATTTTTTTTTTTCAATGCTTCGAGTTTTGAAGCCGCGTGGGTATTAAATTTTATTAAGCCACGAGTTGGGCGACAATTAACCCATTTTGTTGTGGTTATAATATTATCGAGCATTTAGAAATGCTATTCGATTATTATGTTATAAGCATTTAGAAATGCTTAGAGTTTGTCGTAATGTGTAAAACACATTGAGCAACGACTACCGGCTCGTGTTGTTGTTGTTTGTTCTTTTGCGTTTTGCCTTTTTCCCGTTAGACTCAGACACATGAATACACAAAACGTCGGCCCAAGCGTATACACTGCAGACGATTTGCCTTCGACGCCAACGAGCATACAAAGGTGCTATTGTACAGAACGCGTTTACTAACTGTAAAAAAGGAGGGGTATCCAGTCGTGTATTATATTATATCGTTTTTGGAATACTTCAATGCGCATTGTTTAAAATGGTATTTCCGTATTAACTGTATTTCCGTTTCTTTGGATGGAGCTCCAGCTATGTTGGGTCATATTAATGGTTTTTAGGCTTTTGTAAAAAAAAAAATAGCCCAAATATTGAAGTTACTCACTGTATGGTCAAATATTTAAAGCCTGCACTGGAAGCCGTCATGCATGATGTCATCAAGATTGTAAATTTTATCAAGGGTCATGCACTAAACACGCGTCTATTTCGTGAATTTTGTCAGGACGGAGAAGCTGAATATACGGACCTACTTTATTTTACTGAAGTAAGGTGGCTCTCTCGCGGAAATGTATTAAATCGAGTATGGACTCTCAAAACTGAAGTCGAAATTTTGTATGATTGATGAAAGAAATATTCTCGCTGATAAGCTTAAAAACTCTTCCTGGTTTGCATATCTCGCATAGTTAACGGATATTTTTGAGAGTATAAATATATTAAACAAAGAATTGCAAGGAAAGAAAAAGTGTCAGCGTTTGGATTAAAGCTGCAATACTGGAGACAGAAAGTAGAACAGAACAAGATAGCTTCTTTTCCAAGGTTATCTTTGTTTTTGGATGATTGCGAAAATATAACTTTTGCTGACATTAAAGAAACAATTGTAAGACATGTTATCAAACTCAAAAAGCGGTTATCAGATTTCTTTCCAGATCTTGACACACGTACTGTCAGTTGGATTGTAGATCCTTTTAAATGTGAAACTTATATGATACCAGAAAAACCTTCAGGTTTGGTAATACGGAAGCACGTATTCCATTTGATAATAAACCAAATCTGTCGTCTTTTTGGATGTCAAAAACTGCAAAGGCTTTTAAAATTGCACATGAAGAGGCGGTGAAAAAATGTTTGCCATTTGGAACAACATATTTGTGCGAACAAGGCTTTTCCACTCTGAATGAACATTAAAACGAAGAACAGATATCGATTGAACGCCGATTTTGATGATGGGAATTTGTTTTGAATTCAAATTTTCAAATTTGTTAAAAAAAATTATTATTTTGTTTAAAAAAAAAAGGTATTTATTTTTTATTATTTATATTATTTATTAGTTTCCTTTAAATTTGGGCATATATAAATTTTAGTATTGTGATGACCTTTTTTTTTTGGTTTTCAAGTTTTTTACCCCACAGGTAACGTCAAGTTTGAGAAACAAATTTGGGGTAATGATTCTAATTGATTGCGCCACGTGTTCTTTTTATTTTATTTGTTTGCGCCCAGATGCAGAGAAGTAGATTATGGGTAAGTCAGCGTCCAAAACACATGAGATAACCGATTATTCACAGCGGTATTTTGCTCCTTTCTGTGTGACATAGATATGTTCTTTGACCTAGTGAGTGCACTTTTTGTCCTTGATTTCTTCGGATGCGAAATTATATCACCTCAACTCGAAATCCGCGTGGAAGCTTAGAAATAAATCGTAAATTTTCCGCTTACTAACGATGGCTTTGCGATTTCGTGGATGGCGACAACTCAAAAACAAGAGGCTGCTGGAAACTTTTAAGCCTGTCCAGGATAAACAGCGAACAGCATGCATGAACGCTATAGATCGCTTGAAGCTATCAAGGACACGAACCCTGCATCCACGTCACTAAACTCCACTGCTTCAGTCATTCTAGCACCGGCTCAAATTCAAAACGAGAACAGTTTATCCATAAACGTCACTCTAAATCAGTGTTTCCCAAAGTGGGCGATAACAAACTTATTAAACAGCATCAGATTCATCTTTTACATTAGTTTTTATATAAGGATCGATTATTTTAGTTTTATTTTTAATAAAATATACTCTGTTTTAATACTATAAAGTTGTGTTTCAATAATCATTCTTATTGGCTGGTGGAGCCCGTAAGAGTTAACTTGAGACCTAAAAGCCGTTGTATGTTACCTACTGCGCTCAGGTTTCAAGTTGCGGGTTATAGTAAAAGTTTCGTTTAGAATTCTCCGTTAATATACATACATAGGTATAATAATTCATTAATTTAAATTGAAGTAATAGTGGTTTTTAAATAGGTGAAAAAAGGGGGCGCTAATAAAATATTTATTCTCAAAGGGGGCGGTAGACAAAATAAGTTTGGGAACCACTGCTCTAAATGAACAATTTAACTCCGTGTTACAAGAATAATTCGACTAAAGCCACAAAAGAGACATTTTACCGCATGGCATATTCGCCAGCAATAATTTGTATATGCCACATCAAGCTGTGTTAAGCCTGATAGCTTAACAACAAAGGTGCGGGTAGTTTTTAGCGCGTCTTGTCCCTTTTCAAATGGCAAGGGTCTTAATGACACACTTTATCCAGGACATATTCTCCAATCCGAACGCACTATGCAGATCCTCATGGGATATTTTCGGAATGCATAAGGAAAATTTATCGTCAAATCCTCGTAGACCCAAAACACACTATGTTCCAATAAATCCTCTTCCGGAAGGCCGACGTCGTGATAGGTGACTCTGAGCTTACCACTGTCATTTTCGGAGTAAGCTGTGCCAATTTCTTGCACTCAGGGTATGCGGCTTGAACTCAACGTCGATGCTCGTTGACTAAAGATTAAAGGCTCGTGGTGTCCTGTTCACCACTTCGACCGAACGTTGATGATTATTGACTTAAGAAATAATAGCTGCTGAGCTCCGCATGTTTACTCATAGTGGCTAGCCAACATCAACGATAATGGAATATACAAGATAGGATTCCCAACGATAATGGAATATAGGATAGGATAGGATTCCAGCGACTGTTATTTGTTAACAGAAACGATAAAACCTGTAAGTAAGCACCTAGCACGTATTACGATATTGTTGAATACGATATTGCGTCCTATGCGCCAGACGAAGATTTGTTGTTGCTGTATTTCATTGTGCCGTTGTGTGGTGGCCAGACGAAGATTTGTTGTTGCTGTATTTCATTGTGCCGTTGTGTGTTGGCCGAAGTTGAGATTTTAAATATTCGACTTTTGTTTCTGTCTGCTTGCTATGCCTCAAATGGGTGGGTAGTATAGACTTTATATGAACTTTGTAAAATTGTATGGCGATACGTGAGATACTTAACTATGACTGCTATCATACATATACGTGTGTATATATTATGAGTTAGGTAGATCATTAATGACTTATAGAACATGTTTAAATTGACTTAATTCCAAATAAACACTAACCAAAAGATAAACACATTTAGCTTTCAAATACTTGTCCGTGTATTAAAAATATTCATAAATAATTGCATTGACTTGTATTGATTATTTGATTATCAGAGCTCACGCAAAAGCAACTTTAGAGTATCTCAAATAAAAAGCAAACTAATTATTTGATACTTTTGGAATTGCTGGGCTGCTGGTTATTTTGCCTAAAATGGTATAGCTGCTAGAAATGTTTAAGTTGAAAATACAAAATTATGTTTTGCCGATGGCAAATTAATGTATAAATCATACATTTATTTCATTTAAAACAAATGTTTTTTTAAACGCCAAACGGATTTAGGGTGGCTTAGGCCTAGGTCCGTATTTGTGTGTATGCATGTGAGTTTTGTTTGGATTTGTTATTGCTTTGCTGTTTAGAGTTTGTCGTAGGTCATGGTCTGTCTGTACATGCAGAAATTCTTTTTACTTGTATTTTCAATTTTGTTGTTGCCGATCAATGAGTATGTACATACATACATATGTATGTTTGTGTTTGTATGCTCGTTGGTGTCGAAGGCAAATCGTCTGCAGCTTGCCTGCTGCGTATGGGCTTGGGCCGTCGTTTTGTGTATTCTAACGGGAAAAAGGCAAAACGCAAAAGAACAAACAACAACAACACGTGCCGGTTGTCGTTGCTGAAACGCAACCGCTGCTCAATGTGTTTTTATACCCTTTATTAACAATAATCAATACAAGTCAATGCAATTCTTTATGAATATTTTTAACACACGGACAAGTATTTGAAAGCTAAATGTGTTTATCTTATGGTTAGTATTAATTTGGTATTAAGTCATTTTAAACGTGTTCAATATGTCATTTATGATCTACCTAACTCCTAATATATACACACGTACATGTATGATAGAAGTCATAGTTAAGTTTATCACGATTAGCCATACAATTTCACAAAGTTCATATAAAGTCTATACTACCCACCCATTTGAGGCATAGCAAGCAGACAGAAACAAAAGTCGAATATTTAAAATCTCAACTTCGGCCACCACACAACGGCACAATGAAATACAGCAACAACAAATCTTCGTCTGGCCACCACACAACGGCACAATGAAATACAGCAACAACAAATCTTCGTCTGGCGCATCGGACGCAATATCGTATTCAACAATATCGTAATACGTGCTAGGTGCTTACTTACAGGTTTTATCGTTTCTGTTAACAAATAACAGTCGCTGGAATCCTATCTTGTATATTCCATTATCGTTGGCTGTGACGTAGTGTCATATTTCTCTGAGACTCTCTACTCTAAAACCGTACTAGACAGCGCTAAGTGCAAAGATTTGTTTGCTTGGTTTGAAAGTTATAAGCAAAAGAGTAGGTGTGCGATTCTTACAATTTGAGTTTACAATAAAGACACAAATACAGCAATTATAATAATAATATAAATACCTTAGGAGAAATGATATTTGTGCGAAATTTGTTTTGCGCTTAGCAGGTGTTATATAAAGGTATTAATGTTTTGAGTATACACGTCTTATCTCTTATGTTTTGAGATGTTATTCCATGCATTTGTTTTTATACCCTGATCCCATTAAAAATGGGGAAAAAGGGTATAATGGTTTTGTGCAAATGTATGTAACAGGCAGAAGGAAGCATCTCCGACCCGATAAAGTATATATATTCTTGATCAGCATCAACAGCCGAGTCGATATAGCCATGTCCGTCTGTCCGTCTGTATGTATGAACGCGTCGATCTCAGAGACTATAAGAGCTAGAGACTCCAGATTTGGAACTTAAGCTCGCCTAATCCCTAGGCAGTACAAGTTTGTTTTCGATTTTCGATAACTCTTCCCGTTTCCGATATACACATGGGATCGATAACAAAAAAATCTTGAATTTGGAAAACTTTGAGATGCAATTTGAATTATAAAATAATGACAATCTGTGAAATTTTTATTAAAATCGGATAATAAACACCGGAGATATGGGAAATTGAAGTTGTGTATGCAGTATGGAGTATGCGCGTACACACACACACACATACTTGCAAGCACTGACTGTACACGTGAAGTATAGGGATCAGGGTATCGTCTAGTCGGGATTTCTCGACTAGAGCCTTCTTACTTGTTTAATATCTTTATTCTGGATAACCTACCACTTGATCGGATTGATTTGGTTGAGGATTTGGGTATCTTAATGGACCCAAAGCTGAAGTTTGACAAGCATATACCTTCAATCACAAATCGAGCATCAAGCGCCGTGGCGTTCATTAACAATGGTCGAAGGAATTTGACTTTAACTTTTGTTCACAAACTAATAAAAAGATTTTCCCATACTAATGAACCAAATTTACTTTGCAGTACCCAATAGACATATTAGACATTTTAAACCTATTGCTCTGCATGCTTGCTATTCTAACTATGCTAACCATATCCCTTTCTAATTTTATGTTCAATATAAAGAAAGCCACGAAAGTGTTTCGACATGGTGGAAAATTTTGATATATTCATTTTAGGGCCGTAGGGTCACACTGGTTGTTGTTTTTAATTTTTATTTTTTATAAGTAATTCAGTCAATTATCTCTTAAACCTATTTAACAGAATTTAAAAAACATTAACATTCACAAAGAAACATTTAAAATACTAACAAAGGCACTAAAATCACTGCGTTTAACATTTTAAGTTACATTTAATTAAATAAAAAATGCGCAGATTCATAAAAGTCAAAATTTTTTTGCGTAGATCGCTTGCAAATGAAATGAAGAATGATTGTGGAATCACTATATCTCGAGAATGTCGCCTATATCCATTTTAAGCACCTACCCTAAAAAAAAACGGCGCCAGTCGTTGAAAGCACTTGAAAATACCGACTTATACTTAAATGGGCGGAAGGTCTACGAAAACTCATTTAACGCATCTAGAACCATACTAAGAAACACACGGACCACATGCTGGAAAATGAGCAGGTGTATCGTAGTATGTATGTAGTTCACCAAATGGGCTTAGCTAGTCCCACTACCGCTCATTTGGAATTTTTTATACCCTGATCTGATGATTAAAAATGGGAAAAAAGGGTATAATGAATTTGTGCAAATGTATGTAACAGGCAGAAGGAAGCATCTCCGACCCCATTAAGTATATAAATTCTTGATCAGCATCAACAGTCGAGTCGATATAGCCATGTCCGTCTGTCCGTCCGTCTGTCCGTATGTATGAACGCGTCGATCTCAGAGACTATAAGAGCTAGAAACTCCAAATTTGGAACTTAAGCTCGGCTAATCCCTAGGCAGTACAAGTTTGTTTTCGATTTTCGATGACACTTCCCGTTTCCGATATACACATGGGATCGATAACAACAAAATCTTGAATATGCAAAACTTTGAGATGAAATTTGAATTATACAGCAAAATAAAGATAATCTGTGATTTTATTGAAATCGGTTAAGAAACACCGGAGATATGGGACATTGAAGTTGTGTATGCAGTATGCGCGTACACACACACACACACTTGCAAGCACTGACTGTACTGACTGTACGCGTAAAGTATAGGGATCAGGGTATCGTCTAGTCGGGATTTCTCGACTAGAGCCTTCTTACTTGTTTATATGTTTTTTTTTATATGTGTTTCGTATGCGACAATGGCACCCAGCTCACCATCCGATCGTTGAAAAGACGGCTCATATAAATACTGCCTTATTGCAACGTTGTATTTTAAGAATGCCCTCAACGGCTTAGTGGCATTGCATCTGGGAGGCCCTTGAATCGTTAAGAAAGGCCTGAGCATTTCATATCAGGCAGATGGGTCGGTACTAAGCCCTCTACCTTGGATTGTCATGTACAACGAAAAGTCAAATAAGTATGTATTTCTGAGGATGTGGCTATCATTATCGTACCACAAGAACTCAAGGCGGCTGAGGATAGGTGAGGTGGCTCTTTTCGGTCGGCCTTTAGATAGTTCTTAAAAGAGCCGAGATAGTAATTATAACACAACCACAAGGTCCAAAAGGGCAATCAAATACCTGGGCGTAATTTTAGACACCAAACTATGCTTTAAGGAGCACTTAGCACATGCTAGCTGGATAGCTGCACTAAGATAGTCTTGCACTATCGCGGATCGTTCCACATACGAGAGGTCCAAAGCAGTACAAAAGAGCAACTACATAATTACAATTACATACGCCTAGGAGCAATCAGAGTTTGTAGTGGCTTCCGAATTATTTCATGCATGCTTGATATAAGCTGTGTTGGCCTTGATAGCCGAGCTAGCTAGAGTAATCGCTGAGATTGTTTAGGAAAGCAGGCATCTTTCAGTTACCTCAAGTTTACGATGTCAGGTTAACTACTACATCAACCAGCTCCCAAGCGGACATGGCTGTTTCCGCGGCTATCTCCACGGTTTAAGGCATGAGTCAGCCCCTTTCTCACTAACTAGTGCGAAGGCTTTATTAATGATACTGATCATTTTCTGTTCCACGGTGCACTCTCCAACGGGCTACGCGTGATGCTATCGAGCAGTGACTACTGTGAAGCGCCAGCACCTTTGAGAGTGCTGAGCGCGAGCGGAGACTTATGGAGTAGGAGGAACGACGGCGTTAGTGACGCATTGCCTCACTGCTGTACCGCGAACGCCGCTTTCCGCCCACATTTCTTTAATCGACTAATAAATTGTAGATTCTTGGTAATAAATTATCGACTTTTAAAAAACACACGCACCTTCACACACAAGTACCTGCACACACATGACTAAGACTCTTACGCGAGGTCCACCGACTGGAGCAGCTCTACAACGAACGCCAGTGTAAAACCCCCAAAATTTAGTAGAGTGTATTGATTTGGCATGCATCTGTATGAACGCCACTTTTTTTACACCCTTAAAGCTTGAGACCTAAAACTTAGCAAGTTTCTGGGTCTATGTGTTCGTCAGACAAAACATTGACACCACTGGGTGTCTGTTAAATCGATAACAAGTCGATACACCTCGATGCGCAAATCGATTAAGCACACATACGACGGGGGACCCACAAGTCTTGAGAATTACGCTGTGGTGGGGAGGAAGAGTGGGATAACCTACTGTTAGTCCTCTATTGTCACGCCACCTGCGTTAGTGTGCAAAGTGTATCGATTCGCCTATGAGAATTTTTTTTAAGAAAACAACTTTTTACATTTCGGCGATTTTTGTTTCACCTTGTCCACAATGGCTTTCCTCTCATTTTTTTTATTTTATTTTTTTTTTTTTTGCAATTTTTGACTTCCCACTCACCGGATCGAGCCCCCTGTAATTTCTTATAGATCAAAATCAAAAGGAAAATATATTCCAACATTTTTAAAGCAGAGCCACCAAATTTGGCAAGCAGTTTATTTCCCAATACGAATCTGCTCAAAAGTTTGAAAGCCACGCCGACCACTACCACCTGCATTTTTAAAATCCAAAATCGCCGTATCTTTCCCTTGGCAAAAAAGGGTATAATTGGTATAGCAAATGTATGTAACAGGCAGAAGGAAGCTTCTCCGACCCCATAACGTATATATATTCTTGATCAGCGTCAACAGCCGAGTAGATAAAGTCCGTCGGTCCGTACGTCCGAATGTAAGAGCTAGAGACTCCAAATTTGGAACTTAAGCTCGCCTAATCCCTAGGCAGTACAAGTTTGTTTTCGATAACTCTCCCCGTTTTCGATATACACATAAGATCGATAACAACAAAATCTACAATTTTAAAAACATTGAGACGGAATTTAAAACATTATACGAAATAATTACAATCTGTGATATTTTTAATTGAAATCAGTTAAGAAACTTGCAAGCACTGATCGTAAGCGTTAAGTATTGGGTTAAGGGTGTCGTCTAGTAGGAATTTCTTCCTTGATAGTAATGGATTTTAACTCATAAATTTTCTAATTCCAAAAAATAGGCTAAAGTCGATTTGAGGAACACCTACCCATACTATATTTAAAAAACAAAAGTAATCAAACAAGTAAGAAGGCTCTAGTCGAGAAATCCCGACTAGACGATCTGAACCCTATACTTTACGCGTACAGTCAGTGCTTGCAAGTATGTGTGTGTGTGAACGCGCATACAGCGTACTGCATATAAGTTAACCAATATTAATATAAATTAGTTCTTACATTTATATTTAAAATTAACATTAACATTTCTTAGATCGGCAATTGGCTGATCGTGAATTTTGTAGCTGGCAGCCACAGCTATGTTACGTAAATCAGCTGCCCACGCAAAATAGATTAATTGTATCGATAGTTGTATCTAGCTTAGACAAAGCTCAATTGAAAGCTTAAGCTTCTTCTTCGTTTTTCTACGTTTCATCTCGTGTATAAAACACTATAAAATTGCATTTTTAAATGCACAACAATAACAATTGGCGCCCAACTAGTGGTATATGACGTGTTAAAAGTCAGTACTCACGCGAAATTATAAACATTACAAAGTGCCAGTGGCTTCGACTATAGTCAAGCATTAATAATTCAAAAATCTGCAGTTGTTGGGCTCGTCCATACAGGCAACAAATTAGCAGTGAATTGGCCTCAACTTTCAACTATCGGTTTGATTGGTTGAGTGCGCAAGGCGTTTTGAAATTAAAAAAAAAAACAATAAATTCGAAAGTCTGCAGTTGCTGGCCTCCGTTTACACAGGCAGCAAAAGTAGCAGCGAATCGGCCTCACCCTTCGTTACAATTGGATGAGTTTACTACGCGGGAGAAACGACGCGGGAGGATTCAACGCTTAGAGGGAACCAGCTTCAAGCCAGCCAATATCAGAGCATATTTATCACAAAGAAGATTTTTTCTACCTGTACGAGGAAGTCTACTGCGCGGGAGAAACGACGCGGGAGGAGATCAATGCTAAGGGAAAAACAAGCTTCAAGACAAAAAAAATCAAAGAAAATTGTGTAAGTGGACATTTCAAATTTAACTTTTTTCAAGTCAGCTGGTTATGAAAATTATATAATATTTTTGCTGGATATATTATTTGCAACAAGTTAAATCATCTTGAGCGACTTTGAGAATTTTAGTTGACACCTAACAATAAAGAGTAACTACTAACAAAGTGCATACAAAATAAATAACACAAAAAGAGTTTTATTGGCAAGAGCAAAATACATGCAATAGAGCAAAAATGTCTTTTTTTTTTTTGGCTACGTTCACTTCACATTTTTCGTTCAACGCTTTGGGGTCATAGGATCCATTAAGTTCTTTGTTGAGGTTCTTTGTTGAAGACCCATGAGTTCACCGTTCCACAACTATAGAACCCCTCGGCCACATTACAGTGATTCAGAGTCCGATTGCGACCATCGTATTCGCGTTCAAGTTCCAACATACGCGCGCACAGCCCCCCTCACGCCTAGTAATATGGACGCTGAGCAAATAAGAAGCATTGTACAAACGGCCGTCAGCAGTGCCTTAGCTGAGCAAGCCGCCCTGTACCAACAGAGAGAACAAGCATTGGTCAGCAGATTCAACGAACTGTCCGATCGAGTGGCGGCAATGCATATAGTTACCCCGGAGGTACAAGCATATGCTGCTGTAGATATACGAAACGATGTCCGTTGCGATGAGCCACTTGATGCTGTTAAATGTCTGTCCGAATTTTCGGGGGTACAAGAACTATATGTTTCTTGGAGGCAGGCGGCTCTAGCCACCTACCACATATTCAAACAATATGATGGTAGTTCACGCCACTACCAAGCGGTACTTATTATAAGGAGCAAAATTAAAGGCTCCGCTGATGCTGTGCTGTCCTCATTTGGCACAGTATTAAATTTTGACGCTATTATAAGTCGCCTCGATTTCACGTATAGTGACAAACGGCCGATACATGTTATCGAGCAAGAATTAGGCACGCTTAGACAAGGTGGCCAGAGTCTGTTACAATACTACGATGAGGTGGAGAAAAAGCTTACGTTACTGACAAACAAAGTTAATATGTCTTACGAGCCATCGTTGGCGAAAGGCCTGTGTGAAAAATTCCGCGGTGACGCTTTGAGGGTGTTTGTGTCAGGACTTAAGCGTAGCCTTACAGACGTGCTCTTTGCGGCAAAGCCCAAAGACTTGCCTTCGGCTCTGGCACTCGCACAGGAAATAGAGGCGAACCATGAGCGATATACATTCGCATCTAATTTCGCAAGAAGCCAAGAAGGTAGGGAGCACAAGTCAAATGTCCGCTTGAAGGAGAAAACTTCTCAGCAAACAGAGGAACAACCAATCGGGGCAAAAAATCCCCACTTTAGCAAACAGCGTCATCCGCAGGGCCAGTTCAGCCAGCGCAGTAAAAGGCAGGAGCATAATAATACGCAGGAGCCTATGGATGTCGATCCTTCCCTGTCGAGGCTCTATCAGCCCAACCAGGCCGTAGATTACTCGAACAAGCGGACAGTTACGTCTGACCGAACACGCGATAGACAGCAACAGAGGGTGAACCATGTCACGCAGAACGCGGGACAGGGAATAGAATCGTATTCCAATGCTGCTTCTAACGCAGCGGCAGAAATTAACGACTATAGTTCAGATGTCTTAAATTTTTTAGGGGTAGATCCCTGCTGCCCTTCATCAGACGGAGAGTAGCGGGGCACGATATGAAATTCCTCATCGACACGGGTGCATCAAAGAATTTCATCCGGCCACATAAGGGATTGAGAGGCGTCCACTCGGTAGACACTCCTTTCTCAATTCACTCCATCCATGGCAAAACTGCAATTATTCAGAAATGTTTTATTTCTTTGTTCAACATAAAATCAACTTTCTTCCTCCTATCGAACCTATCGATGTTCGATGGAATAATAGGTCTCGACCTTTTAAGACAGGCAGGGGCATCATTATGCCTAGCTTCTGGGCAACTCAAATGGGGCTCAAAGGTTGAGCAGATTTCCTTCTACACCTGTGCTGACGTCAATTTCACTGACGTGGATTGTTCGGATGCACCCTCCTCAGTAAGGGCCGCATTTCTAAAAGTACTAAGGGACAGTAAAAAGGCATTTGCAGACCCTAATGAAGCCTTGCCTTATAATACCTCGATGGTAGCTACCATCAGGACGAAAAGTGAGGAACCTATTTATGCCAAACTTTATCCAAATCCTATGGGGGCAGCTGAATTTGTAAACAAAGAAATTCAGAATCTGCTCAAGAATGGAATAATACAAAGGTCAGTCTCCCCTTATAATAACCCAATATGGGTAGTAGATAAGAAAGGTACGGATGAGGCGGGAAATCGAAACATGCGTCTAGTGATGGACTTTCGTAAGCTTAATGAGCAGACGATACCCGATAAATACCCTATGCCTAACATTTCTTTTATACTGGGGAACTTAGGCAAAGCAAAGTACTTTTCAACTCTTGACCTCAAGTCTGGCTACCATCAAATCATACTCGCGGAGCGCGACCGCGAGAAAACTTCCTTTTCGGTAAGTGGTGGGAAGTATGAATTTAGGAGACTCCCGTTTGGTCTGAAAAATGCAGCTAGCATCTTTCAGAGGACCATCGACGACATACTGCGAGAAAAGATTGGAAAATTTTGCTATGTCTACGTCGATGATGTGATTGTCTTTTCAGAAGACGAGGAGTCCCACGTCAAGCATGTGGAATGGGTCCTTAAAAGTCTTTACGAGGCAAACATGAGGGTATCGATAGAAAAATCACAGTTTTTTAAGAAAAGAGAGAACTTCCTTGGGTTCATTGTTACCAGTAGCGGTGCAACAACTGACCCAGAGAAAGTCAAAGCCATAAAGGATTTTCCAGAGCCCAAAACAGTGTTTGAAGTTAGGTCGTTTTTGGGTCTAGCAAACTACTACAGGTGTTTTATAAAAGATTTCGCAGCAATAGCGAAACCCATTTTGGAGATATTGAAAGGAGAAAATGGAACTGTCAGTAGGCACAGGTCGCGGAAAATTCAGATACAATTCTCCCAAACACAACGGATGGCTTTTCAGAAGTTGTGTAACGTCCTGGCATCTGAAGACGTCATGCTCAGGTACCCCGATTTCAAGAAGCCGTTTGACCTTACGACAGATGCTTCAGCCTATGGTATAGGCGCAGTACTAGCCCAAGAGGGTCGTCCTATTACGATGATTTCAAGTTCATTGAAGGACTGCGAAGTTAATTACGCGACCAATGAGCGCGAATTATTGGCAATCATATGGGCCCTAGGCAAATTGCGACACTACCTGTATGGGGTTAAGGACATTAATATCTATACCGACCATCAGCCTTTAACCTTTGCCGTGTCGGAATCAAATCCGAACGCCAAGATTAAAAGGTGGAAAGCGCGCATAGACGAGTCTAATGCGCGTATTTTCTATAAGCCGGGCAAAGAGAATCTAGTTGCAGATGCCTTGTCCAGGCAACAGATTAACGCTTTAGAGAGTCAAGACGCCGAGTCTTGTGCAGCAACGGTCCATAGTGAGCTCTCTCTCACTTATACCATAAAAACAACGGATAAACCGTTAAATTGCTATCAAAACCAGATAGTCCTAGAGGAGGCGCGTTCCCCATCGAAAGATAGTTTCGTTTTGTTTGGGAACAAAAGGCGCTATGCAATCAATTTCGCTTGCAAAGAAACCTTGCTGGATGAACTTGCTAAGGTAGTCATACCAAAGGGCGTAAACGCTTTCCATTGCAACCTACACACCCTAGCAATGATACAGGATGATGTAGTTAGGAGGTTCCCATCCACGAAGTTCTGGCATTGCAAGAACCGGGTGGTGGACATATTCAGGGTGGAAGAAAGAAGGGAAATCCTCACAGCTGAGCACAATAGAGCTCATAGATCGGCCCAAGAGAATGTGAAGCAGGTTCTCTCTGAATACTACTTTCCCAAAATGGCAAAGCTGGCAAACGAAATTGCTCAAAATTGCAAAACATGCGCTAGGGCTAAATATAATAGACACCCAAAAAATCAAGAGATTGGCCTAACGCCAATCCCTTCGCACATAGGGGAAATGTTGCATGTGGATATATTCTCTACAGATAAAAAATTTTTCATTACCTGCATTGACAAGCTCTCCAAGTTTGCTGTCGTGCAACCCATCGCCTCGAGAACTATTGAGGACCTGAAGCCGGCCTTGCTACAGCTTATGAATTTTTTTCCAAAAGTCAGAATGATATATTGTGACAATGAACCTGCACTGAACTCACACACGATCTCGGCCATGCTAACTAACCATTTTGGCGTTAGTATTTCAAATGCACCACCCCTGCACAGTATCTCCAATGGGCAGGTAGAGCGTTTTCATAGTACGTTGCTGGAACTAGCCAGGTGTTTAAAGATTGACAAGGGCATAAGTGACACCGTAGAGGTTATTTTGTTAGCCACAGCCGAATACAACAAATCAATACACTCGGTCATCAACAAAAGACCAGTGGACGTAGTTCAAGCGCACCCAGATGAGCCGCAGATAGAGATTCAGGATAGGATCAAAACGCCCAGACGCACTCAGAGCCAGGGAAAATGCTTCTCGGCAGAACAGGATTTTTGAGGTTGGTGAAAATGTCCTAGTAAAATCCAACCGTAGGCTAGGAAACAAGCTCACGCCTTTGTGCGAGGAAAGAGCTGTTGAAGCGGACCTGGGGACCACGGTCCTAATTAAAGGAAGGGTGGTCCATAAGGACAATATAAAATAATCTTTTTTAGGCTTTTCATTAATTTTTCAATCTTTATAAGTATTTATAATTATCAGTATTAATAATTATCAGTATTATTAAATATAGTCATAATCAAATTGCGTGCTGATTTATATTTTTGATTTATACATTTGATTTAGAGAAATTCAGCCTATTAACACAAACAATAATATATAAGTCAATAAAATTCTCAAAGCAGCCAAGGGCTCACAAGTCGACTCCGCTGCTACCCAGGAGTGCAGCGTATTTAGTGTCGATAAAGTTGCAAAATTAAGTGTTCGCCATGGCACCTGCAAAACTTTATATTGTTTATTAATTATACTTAATCACGCAGACTTGAAATTGGTTTCGCTTGAAAAGTCCACCAACACTCCGTAGGAGACCTTTTGTCCGTTTTGTCCGTAAGGGTCCTCCAATCCACTAACTTTCTATATTTTATTACCGAGTTTCCCAAAATTAAGTTTAATTGTTATGGAAAAATTCTCTCTATTAACTATTGTCACCAGCCAGGATATCCACTGTCGCTCATACCTTCATTGCTTTAATGAATGTAATCTGGAGGCGATTCGGATTCACGGAGGAAATCGGTGCAAAGATATTCATTTTCAACGATCACCCTTATATGTACACAGTGGTTTTTATATTCTTAACCTGTAAAATGGATAAAACCGGTATAATGGTTTTCTTCAAAAGTATACATCAGGCAGAAAGAAGCATCTACAAACACATATATATAAATGTCGTCCACCTGCCTGACTGTATGATCTCAGTAACTATTAATGATAGGCTCTAGAGGCCGGCGAACTATTTGAACCATTACCCCAAATTTTGTTCTCAAGCTTGACGTTACCCCCGACGACTAAAGAAGACCTAAAAAAAAAAAAAGCTCGCCCGAATAGAAAATGCTGAAATATCTTTTCAGAATCATGTCCATTACCCCCAGAAATTTCACTTTTACCCCATTTGGGGTAATTTACCCCGGTTCGCCGACCACTGCTCTAGAGCATAAAAAAATGAGCTCGCCTTAGTCCAATATACACATTTTACTTGTTTAAGGTTGCAGGTAGCGGACACGCCAACTAGGAGTGCAATAGAATAAGATAAAATCAACAGCCGTGTCGATATAACCATAACCGTCGTCCGCCTGCCTGACTGTATGATCTTAGTAACTATTAAAGATAGGCTTTAGAGCATAACACATGAGCTCGCCAAAGTCCAATATACACATCTTACTTGTTTTAGGTTGCAGGTAGCGGGCACGCCAACTAGGAGTGCAATAGAATAAGATATTTGATATTTGTTTGCAATTTTTAAATAGCCATATAACGCTGAAGACTAACAAACTCTGCGATAGCATTCAAATATTTTATGACCAACGCTTAATCTTACAAACTGCGTAAGTCAGGATGTACGTGTACCTACCTGACATACTAATCATTTGGTCCATCGACCCGGATCTGTGATACCGACATATTCGTCCTTCGAGTTAAAACCTGTACGACTCTAAATCCAATCCATGGTTTCTGTAGCATTTAACAACAGAAAGTTTGGCTACAGTAAGAAATCTATTTGGCTAAACAACACAAGCTGTGAGTGGAGTCAAAGGTCGATCAACCAGACGTTCAAACCAAAAAAATCTACGACGGGTTGAGCCAACAGAACAAAACAAACGCTGAGAAGGAAATGAAACTAATCTAAAGGCAAACATGTTCATCGAAAATAAGTGTGTTAGACTATATCGAGCAATTCTATAGCTCAATGGACTCAATTGACGCAAAATGCATTATATAGCAGCCAAAAAAAAGAGCCGTATAAGTTGACGTTTTTGAGAACTTTTGAAATAATTGGATACCTCAAATTTAGACGCAAGTTTGTGTCTAAAACTCGTTATGTTCAAATATTTGAGCCCTCGTAGCGTCAAAGATTGCAAGATGAATTTGATAGACAAGTTGAATTTGCTTTAAGCCCACAACAATTTGTATCAATAAAAAGAGTCCATCAGCAAAAATTGTTGGCAACTACGCTCATTCAGAGTCGAAATAAATCTGGAAACTATGAACAGACAGAAACAAATTCGTTACCACAATGCATGCACTTGCGTTGCCAAAACTAAAAAGAATTCTACCAAGCAAGAATTTTGACTTGGATGTTCTGCGAGCTAGCGAACCTATACTGCAATGAGCCCAGTCGAAATTATTTTATTAATGGCGTTATTTTTTTTTTCTCTTACCATGTAAGGAAAAGTTAACAATCAACGAAACTTTCGGACGAGGGACGGAACTAAGATGGGTTGTTTTCGGCAACATAAATCGTCAGGCAACAAGGTTATCAGCGCAACAACAATGATGATGACGAGCTTGGCAGCACCAATTTGGAATTAATTGTAAAAATTAAAAAAAAAAAAAACCACAATGTGGAGTCAAAAGGCAGGTTTTCAGTGTTCATACCAACTTTTATTTAGAAACGTTCGAAAGCAGTCTATATCGAGACTACAGCAAATACAAAGAAACAAGTAAGAATGCTCTAGTCGAGAAATCCCGACTAGACGATACCTTGATCCATATACTTTACGCGTAGTGTGTGTATGTACGCGCACACTGCATACACAACTTCAATGTCTCATATCTCCGGTGTTTCTTAACCGATTTTACAGATTGTCAAAGTTTTACAAATTGTACTGCCTAGGGATAAGCCGAGCTTATGTTCCAAATCTAAAGTCTCTAGCTCTTATAGTCTCTGACAAACATGGCTATTTCGACTCGGCTGTTGGTGCTGATCAAGAATATATATACTTTATGGGTTCGGAGATGCTTCTTTCTGCCTGTTACATACATTTGCACAAAACCATTATACCCTTTTAACATTTTTAATGGGATCAGGGTATAAAAAAAGGCAAGAAGCACCCGCAAATCTTCACGAAATAGATTAAGTTGCCTAAATGAATCAGGAATATCAGTACATCCTCTATAGAGATAACCCAATATTGCCAATTAGATAGTTTCATCTGACTACGATAACATACGGAACTTCAGCTGCACAATCGCAAACAGAAATTAGAAACTTCATGGAAAAGGCTGATGAGAAAATGGGTGTCAAATGATGCCAGGAATGTAGCTGAAATTAAAGATTGATCAAGATAAACAAGGACGAGTCATTTAAAACCTTTGGCCTACAATGGGACCACATAAGAGAACGTAGGTTTTTACGTTGCATCAAAAGAGTTGTTTCAAGCAGTCGAGTATGCCAAAGTTAGGGCCAAAACAAGGTGAACCCAATTAAAAACATGTGAAAACATTGCAGTTGAACGCAACTGACTGCGGAATATTAATACTCAGGGATTAGCTTTCCGATTAAGAAAGGCGGGCTTGACAGGGGTGGTCGTAGTTTTCAAACTTTTGATGCAGGTTTTTCGGGATGCAGATACCTTCGGTAACAAAGTATAAAATCACATTTATTGACCTGTCACAACTATTATGATTTTGACAATTTATTAATAAGTTAGGACACTCTTAAAAATGCAATATATATATGGTTGCGAACAGGTACCCCAGGCTTCAGACTTCCCTTTAGTTGGGGGAAATATTTAAAATTTAATAAAAAGCCGAAGAACAAAAAGCTTTATTTTATATCCGTACTCTGTGACAGCTTTTGGTTTTCTCGTCCCAATTTTTCTATAAATGCTCTTTGTGTTATGATTAGCTTGAGTCGCTTATGGCCAAGCGTTCTTCTTCAGCGCGTTGGCATTGGGCTCACATCGTCGATGCTCTTCGTCGCGTTCACACACCAGCCGGTACTTTGATGTTCCAAGATTCCGTGATCGGGATCCAATTCAATTGGACTACAAAACGGGTAGCCCAGTTATTAATAACTACTTCCTACCACTTGACCAGGTCTAAGGTTCAAGTACCATGAGCCCAGATCATCGCTGTTGCCCACACGTTGTTGTTTCGCTTCCCCTAATCAGTGGATGAAAAACTTCGAAGGAACAGCCGGGCATAGAACTCCAGCTGGCATTCAGAGAAAGGTTTAACTTACCTTGATCCTTTCAGTCGTTGGTCAACGCCGCAACCTCTACATTTTTCCCGTGCGATGTTATATGGTTTGCGTGTACAGATGGATTTGTTTTTGACTTTCTTTTTCAAATTGTCGACATCATTCCAGTCGAATTCCTCAAGGCAGCGACGGAATGTATGTTTTTGTGCGACACAATAGTTGTTTTTTTATTTTAAGAATTTTTATCGCAATCAGCTCTTGACAGTTTTGTCGCCAGCGATAAAATGCACAGATAACAGTTTGGAGGCTGCAATGGTCTCTCAGCAGTGAGATTACTTCCAGAGCGCAATTTGGTATGAAAAAGCCCAATTTTATATAAATTTATCCAATCGAGCAAAAAACACACACGATGTAAACTAATAGCCACTGCGTTTACTAACGCAGAACTCGTTCCTTAGTTTTGGACCGAATCCCGTGCTAAAAGAGCAAAACACACACACACATACTTTCAAGCACTGACTGCACGCATAAAGTATAGGGATCAGGGTATCGTCTAGTCGGGATTTCTCGACTAGAGCCTTCTTACCGTTTTCCCCATTTTTAATGGGATCAGGCTATAAAAAAAAAAAAAAATCAAAAATAAAAGAAAACGATTCCTGCTTAAAATCCACACTTTGTCTCTCTTTGTCTGTATGTAGCGCACACCTGCATACTCATAACATCTTCGTTTTCTTTATTAAAGAGTGCCTATGCATAAGTATTAGACAAATTTATTTCTAACCAAGATCTTTAATTTGATAAAAAAATAATAAGTTAAGTGACCAAATAAATTAATTTTATTAAAATTACAACAAAAAAAAAACATTTAAATCCACGATGGACTCTATCGCTGGAAGGCCTTTCCTCGTCTGAGCAGCATACACATGTAAATGCATTAAAACTATGGAGCAGCATACTCTCTCTTTTGTTTTGCATTTTTTTCTAACCAAAGCTTAGTAACTTCATTGGAAATATAATGGTGTGGTTTTAATTGTGCATATATTCCATATTTTTATTTTTTTTGGCGTTTTGGTTTCTTGTAATTAAAGTCAGTTGGATTTTTTTCCCAAAAGCTTAAATTGCCAAAGCTATTGTTGCCACCTGATAGTTCTAGGGATGCTCATACAACCTTAGCTCATTTATTTTCTGTATATTGGACAAAGCTGTGCTTTAAGTAGTTAAATCTAGAAAATACTATTCACAGCATTTTGGCTTAGCACAGTTAAAAGACTATATATATTTTAATCGCTAGTAGGATCAAATTGGTTATAAGTTCAGAAGGTTAGAATGTTGAATTTAGGCTGGACATGCACATCACGAGACAGCGTAATAGTACCGCGTATTTAAAACTTGTCGATTAAGTTACTGCTTTGTATGTTTACCTAAAAATGTCATATTAGAGGTGAAAGCAATCATTTTTATACCCTGATCCCATTAAAAATGGGAAAAAAGGGTATTATGCCTTTGTGCAAAAGTATGTTACAGGCAGAAGGAAGCATCTCCGACCCCATAAAGTATATAAAATAACCCATTAACCGATTTTGTTGTGGTTATAATATTATCGAGCATTAAGAAATGCTATTGTGTTATACCGACGATGCGTCTGGTATAAGGGCCCTCCAAGTCGACGGTAGGTCGGACTTGTACTTTGGCTGAAATAACTAAAACATACGGATTGTTTATTAAGAGACTACTTTGAGTCTTATTTATTTGCGAGTTAAGTTAATTTATCAGTGGTGAGTTAACTAACCGACAATTAGCTGCCTTGTCCGGCGATACGCCTAGATCGGTTGAGCTGTCGAATCAGACTAAAATGTAATGAAAATATCAAATGAATCTTAAGCTAAGAGAAAACGCCGGGCTTCGCACATAGTGCTGAGTCTTGCATTTTCTCCCATAGCGGCCACGCAAATATGTCAAATATGCAGCAGCCTTCGTTCAAGTTCTCGTGGTGTCACATTACCGTTTCATTGGAACGTCGATGTTCTGCTGACTTGAGTAAATAACTATAAGTTGCTAATAACCGCAAACCGATTTCTAACAGCTGCACAACATTGTTGTAACTTATGTCTTATTTTAATTCAAACATGACAAATTAAATAAACATTCGTTAACTATCACCCTTACGACTAAGGCTGTCCTCGGCCGCTTCCAGATTACCCACAATTATGATGAGGCACGGGAAGCTAAGGATGCCATGGTTGATCGTGATATCCAGTCAAGGGGGTTGCGCCACCCTTGGTGTTTTGCTGGTACACTGTTTCTTATACGTAACATATAATTCCTTTAAGTGACGGAAATACAATAGTACTTAAAATATTTTTTTTCTTTATGCATTTTTTTTTTATATAGAATACAGGATGTTACAGGACTGGGTTATCTTAACGGACGAAGCGGAAATTTAGATAATGGAAGAGATAATAATTTTTTTATTTATTTTTTTTAAATGTAAATTTTGAATTTTGAATTACTTACAAATATTGGTGGATTCCTCAAGCTTTAATAACGTCAAACGTTGCGCATTAATGGCTATGGTCGATTGATTGATTCGATCTAAGACTATTACCTAACGAAATACAATGTCCGCATCAGCGACCCCACAGGACCAATGCTTATACCTTAAACTAAGATAAAGTCCAAAGCATAAGCAGTTATATTCAAGCATTAGGCGATTGTGTCAAGCAATAATGTTGAAAGACATTCAGCAATAAAAAAAGGAAAGAAATTGCGTGGATAGCGCTGTGCCTACTACCCTCTGCATCAAATTGTATATTTGACAACAGGCTTGCGCTGTAGAAATCGAAACAAAGAATAAGGACATGGATCCTACTAGGACATGCTCTCCCACCTCAAAGACCCAACTTTGCCGAGAAGAATTTTCTCTGGGCCTAAGCGCGACCTGGGCATTTTCTATCACGCCCAGTATTTCTGCTTGCTGTTGGGTGGAGTCCTTTGATACACCAGTATCACTGAGGATTCTCATGCCCTGTCCTGCTACTCTTCGTCTGATGACGGGTAGCCTGGGCACACTCCCCTCTTTAAAATGTATGACCTCCGAGAAATACTTATCAGTGGTGTTACTGTTATTTTCTGACTCTGCACCGGAGGTGGCATTGGTATAGGACCTAGTTTTTTGTCCCGCGTCTCGTGGGAAACGGGTCACCTTTTGCTGCTGTAACGGGCAGGATGGGTCCATCCCCCCTTTTAAAATGTATGACTTTTAAGTCATAGCTATTTGAGGCATTATCAATGATTCCAGCTTCTGCATGAGAGGTGGCTTTGACACTCGACTTTGAGTTTTGTCGCGCTTCTTGCGGGACATGAATTATTTTTCGTTGCTCTCTATTATTAAGAGCTTGGGCGGACGTGGTTGTTCTTTTGTTCAGGTGAACCAGAGCTTGGTTTAGCTGACGGGGCTTTGAGAGGGCTCCTTAGTCCCCAAAAATTCGGACAAACCATTGAAGGCGTCCAATTGATCAATTCAATGCACGTCGCTCTTGGCCTCTGCGACAGCATATGCCTGCATTCTCGGAGCGCTGATATGCGCTGCCGCTCCTAGATCCGACAGTTTACTGACCCTGTTCATCAGTAACTGGTCCAACTGTTGAACCATAGCAGCTATTTCAGCATAACTCTGACGGTCCAGAGCAGCTTGTTCTGCAAAGGCGCTCGTAACAGCTGCCTGTATAAATAAATTAATCTGCTCCATATTCATGCTACTAGATATGAGGAAAGCTCTGGGCTGTTTATCAATCCAATTTTTTACGCATTTAAAGTGATGAAAAAGGTTCCGCTTGAGAAACCCACTTACATAATATATTTTTTTTTATTTTTATTTTGCCAGTTTTCTCCAACGATGGTTTTTTTTTTTGCTCAGTTACAAATGTTCAGAATCCATAAATCAAGACGTATTTTTTATTTCATTTGCAATTCACTTGTTTCGATGACTAAGATTTTCAACATGCGTGCATAGGTATTGAAAAACGAATTTGTTTTTGTTTTAAATACTTTATAAACTTATATTACGAACACAATGTATATATATGTGGTTTTTTGCGTACATAGGTATCGAAAAACGAATTTTATTTATTTTTTTTTAAATACTTTATAAACTTGTATTACGAACACAATGTATTTATATGTGGTCTTATGGTTTTTATCTTAATATTCACTTTTCTTTGTGTTAAAGAAAAAAATTTGTATTAATATTTTTTTTTTTTTTGAGATGCTTTGAATTTTGAAGCCGCGTGGGTATTACTTTTGGATCGTTAATTTACCACGAGTTGGGCGCCAAATAATCCATTAACCGATTTTGTTGTGGTTATAATATTATCGAGCATTTAGAAATGCTATTGTGTTATACCGACGGTGCGTCTGGTATAAGGGCCCTCCAAGTCGACGGTAGGTCGGTAGGTCTGTATGTATCAAAGCGTTGATCTCAGAGACTATAAGAGCTAGAGACCCAGATTTCGAACTTAAGCTCGCCTAATCCCTACGAGTTCAAGTAGGGCAGTACAAGTTTGTTTTCGATTTTCGATAACTTTTCCCGTTTCCGATGTACACATGGGATCTATAACAACAAAATCATTGCTATTGCTATTGCTATTGCTATTGCTATTGCTATTGCTATTGCTATTGCTATTGCTATTGCTATTGCTATTGCTATTGCTATTGCTATTGCTATTGCTATTGCTATTGCTATTGCTATTGCTATTGCTATTGCTATTGCTATTGCTATTGCTATTGCTATTGCTATTGCTATTGCTATTGCTATTGCTATTGCTATTGCTATTGCTATTGCTATTGCTATTGCTATTGCTATTGCTATTGCTATTGCTATTGCTATTGCTATTGCTATTGCTATTGCTATTGCTATTGCTATTGCTATTGCTATTGCTATTGCTATTGCTATTGCTATTGCTATTGCTATTGCTATTGCTATTGCTATTGCTATTGCTATTGCTATTGCTATTGCTATTGCTATTGCTATTGCTATTGCTATTGCTATTGCTATTGCTATTGCTATTGCTATTGCTATTGCTATTGCTATTGCTATTGCTATTGCTATTGCTATTGCTATTGCTATTGCTATTGCTATTGCTATTGCTATTGCTATTGCTATTGCTATTGCTATTGCTATTGCTATTGCTATTGCTATTGCTATTGCTATTGCTATTGCTATTGCTATTGCTATTGCTATTGCTATTGCTATTGCTATTGCTATTGCTATTGCTATTGCTATTGCTATTGCTATTGCTATTGCTATTGCTATTGCTATTGCTATTGCTATTGCTATTGCTATTGCTATTGCTATTGCTATTGCTATTGCTATTGCTATTGCTATTGCTATTGCTATTGCTATTGCTATTGCTATTGCTATTGCGTATTGCTATTGCTATTGCTATTGCTATTGCGTATTGCTATTGCTATTGCTATTGCTATTGCTATTGCTATTGCTATTGCTATTGCTATTGCGTTTGCTATTGCTATTGCTATTGCTATTGCGTATTGCTATTGCTATTGCTATTGCTATTGCTTTTGCTATTGCTATTGCTATTGCTATTGCTATTGCTATTGCTATTGCTATTGCTTTTGCTATTGCTATTGCTATTGCTATTGCTACCCAGGATCGAGTCTTTGCGAACCCGCGGAGTGGAAGGTAGCCAACCCGTGGCTGCTCGACTCGGAGCAACCAAGCTAGACATGCTACCTTGCCGCTAAGAGCTGCCCTAGGGGAAGGAACCCCGAAAATAAACCAACCATGAGCGTGCAGAAAAGTAATGGAGTTTTGTTGCAGGGGGTCGCATCCCCAGTACCGGCGGCAGTCAGGGGAGTGCAGGTGGGGCCCGGGTCGTCGAGATCCAGCGACCGCAAGGCATCGGAGGTGGAACGCTTGGCCCACGGTGCTGCTAAGGAGATTGGTGCGGAGGGAGCGTGGCTGACTCGAGGTGCCACAGCATTGAGTGCGGGTGGTGCCAGGAATGGGGATGGTTTGGCTGCAACGATGGGCTCCAGACTGATCCCAGTCGCCTGTGAGGCAGAGGAAGAGGGTTACCGACCAAATGGACAAGTGCCTGAGAGGAGCGGTGGAGCGGATTTTACCGCGGAGTCGAGGAGTCGCTGGTGGACATTTCCACAACCGGACCTTCACCAAGTCCTAGGCTTGGACCGCCCCAATCCAGCCCGACTGAGCGAACAGCTGTCACCGTGGATGGGAATGGCGACAGCAAAGGGGTGAAGACCGGGGAGCATATTCCCTCTGTGGTGTCACAAATTGCGTGGGTGAAGAGCGAGGAAGAGTCGCAGATAGCACGGTGCCTAGATGCCATAGCTAAAATGAAGGCGGCAGCAAACAGGCAAAAGACCACGTCAAACGACATTAAACTCGGTCTTGCAATTCTGGAGGCCGCCTTTTCGGCCATGAAGTCCTACAGGACAGACTGGATGGGCCTCGAGGAGGAAGCAAGAAAGTTGGCGGTGCCTACTGAGAAACGTTTAGCATCAAGCCCTACGGGTTTGACCGCCGTTAAACGCATTAGGACTGCTGAAATCAACCCCGAGCGTGTGGTTGTCTCGAAAAGGACCAAACGGATGGCGAAGTTGGCAGAAAGAGGGATGGCTTGGGAACAAGGAACCTCGGCCAAAAAAGTCGCTCAAGTGCCCTCTGGAGAAGCAGGCAATTGGAGAAAAAAAGAAGGGCACCAGAAATACACCAACGGAAGCTATCCTTATCCGACCCGAGGGGGACCGGACTTACGCAGACATTCTGAGAGAAATGAAGGCTCAAGTGAACCCGGAAAGCTCAGGAGTGCGGGTAAGTAACATCCGGGAGACTCGAACTGGGGGTGTCCTGGTGGAAATTGGAGCTTGCGCCAAAGACAGTGGTGTCTTCCGGGTATCGATTGCGGTAGCGCTTAATGGTCTGGCAGCTGTGTCCTGCTTAGAGCCTAAGTGTGCCGTGGAGATCCGGGACCTTGACTGGCTAACAGAGTTAGTGGACATAAAAGAAAACAAGTAAAAAGGCTCTAGTCGAGATATCCCGACTAGACGATACCCTGATCCCTATACTTCACGCGTACAGTCAGTGCTCGCAAGTATGTGTGTGTGTGTACGCGCATACAGCATACTGCATACACAACTTCAATGTCCCATATCTCCGGTGTTTCTTAACCGATTTTAATAAAAATTTCACAGATTTTCATTATTTTGTTTTATAATTCAAACAATTTCCAAATTCAAGATTTTGTTGTTATCGATCCCATGTGTATATCGGAAACTGGAAGAGTTATCGAAAATCGAAAACATACTTGTACTGCCTAGGGATTAGGCGAGCTTAAGTTCCGAGTCTGGAGTCTCTAGCTCTGATAGTCTCTGAGATCGACGCGTTAATACATACAGACAGACAGACGGACGAACGGACAGACGGACATGGCTATATCGACTCGACTGTTGATGCTGATCAACAATATATATACTTTATGGGGTCGGAGAGGCTTCCTTCTGCCTGTTACATACTTTTGCACAAAACCATTATACCCTTTTTCCCATTTTTAATAGGATCAGGGTATAAAAAACAGTAACTACAAACTTAGACTCACACTTCACATTAGGGCCTTCGCGCCGGAACTGTGATTCTCAACAGAATTTATGTTAAAATTCTGAACTGATGATGACTTCTTATTCGTATTCGAAAAACATTTTTGCAACAAGTACAACACGACTATAAAATACCCTGATCCAGAGATATACCACGTAAAATTTTTTTTGTATCTCTCAAACGATTTCTATAAAAAATGTTAGTTTTTCATTATATAAGACTGAACCACAAAAAAGCAGCTGACTAGGGTTAGGCGAGCTTATGTTTCAAAACTTTTTGTGTTGTTGAGTGCCTGTCTCTTAAAGTTTGTGATATCCACGCGTAGTGAAGGATTACACTGGCCAACAACATATAAAGAAATTTTTAACAAAACACCAGACTAAAATTTCCTGAAGCTTTAAACATGGTGAGCCCCAATCTAAAGTGTGATGAGGCCTAGCACGCCATGATCTCGAAGTATTTTTTTGTTTATCAAAAAGAGCAAAACACGGTTTCTGACATATTTAAGGTCATGCCACTTCAAAGGAGAAATTTTAATTAAACTATTTGTAAACTTAAATTTTTTAATCCTGGTTTGATGAACATATGTATAATTTCTGAGGGGGCTGGCTTGATTTTACCAGGCGGGTCGCGGTTTACGCATAGTGAACGGCCTCCTTTTTGGAATCAAAAGTGAATAAGCGATATTCCTTGTGAATAAGCATACCCGAACAAACAGCGAATACGTTAGCGTTCATCGTACTGACAAGACGCATGTGTTGCCGTCTTTTAAGCATAGCCTAACGCACATCCAACTCCTCCGAAAGATTTAGCCACCACCGCAACGTCCAAACTCTTTCCGGGCGGACTAAAGTGTCTATAGAAAGGAAAGATGCCCTCCAATGTGGGATATCACCCACACCAAGCGCTACAGACATGAAGGACGGAGCCACAGTTGCCCAGCGCACATCAGTTGGACGAGGCACGACCCTCTTTAGGATGTAGCGCCGACCACAAGGCACAAAAGAACGATGGAACTATTCCGTCTGATGCGATCGACCCTCAACACGGTTCGGCGACATGGTGCAACTCCTAGCAGCAGAAATAAGTGTTTCCAAAACGCGCAGAGCCGGGAATATAGACCACCCAAACCGCAAAAAATCTGTGCGGTTCGACGAAAAAGTAGCGGAGACTTTCCCCTGCCAAAACCCTAAGAATGACAACTGTCAACAACAAGACGGAGAATCAGGCCAAGGGATCAGCCTCTTAATTCCTTTTCGTCTCTTTGAGCCCTCCAACTGTCACTTCCAAGAGGGCATCATGAGTTTTTCTCACATGGTGTCCACCACGGCTCGCTCGTCGTATGCGGCTTTTGTGACAAGTGTCAAGGTGCCCGTGTTACACGTGGAATACTGGAATACAGAGTAAAAAGAAAGTTGTTGGCCTAAGGAGTATTCCCGCCCCAGCACCAGCAACGAGAGCAACAGGCGCGGTGCTCTCACCGCTATTGTACCCCAACAGATCCCGTCGACTTATTGGAGGAGCTGATGAAGGTGGCACTCCGTTAAAATGAGCTGGAAGGGATTAACAAAGGAATACAAATGCTATCGCAGGAGATCGAACATGAGTTATGAAGAGCAGAGGCGGATGACGGCCAGCGGCGGTAAGGGCGACTGTAGGTCTTTATCGCCTAATGGTCTCAACCTTAGGGCCTTTTGCGAAGGCGTAGTAAGACGAAAAGCGACCGTCTCCATAGAGCCCTATCCAAAAGGGCGCCGGTAGCACATTTAGTCTCTGCGAACTATGCCCTAATGGAATTATTTCATAATGAAAAAAGATAAAAACAATATTTTTTTTATATGAATACTTATTTGACGTTTATAAGGACTTGATTTGACTTTGACTTATTTCATTTATCTTTTTTTACTTAAATATGCAGCATAATTCAAGAACTCCTATAACGGTTAATTTTCTTGTTGCAGGTGTTCCTAGACTAAGTATTTGATGCGCGTATTTTTGTACAGTTGTATGGTTGAAAGTATTAATTATGGAGTGCGCAATGTGGGCTTACGCAGAACTGGAAGTTTTTTTAACGTCAACAGAACAGAACCTGTCAAGCCAAGGTTAACCTTTTACAACATGGTTTCTGCGAACTTGGAAAAAATACGGAGGGGGGAAGGGAACCTATAAGTTCTGGGTATTACACTGTGGTAGAGAGGGAGAGGAAAAGTTAACTGGAATGTCAGACACCACACTGCGGTTGAGCTGTGTTTGGCACAGCTGGCAGAGGTATCTCTGCATTTTAGTAAGCAGCAGAAACATATAATTTTGCTGTTAAGATGCGCATGCATGAATACAACGCTCTCATGCGTGCATGCATGCGCATTTTTTCGAAATAACCTGCGGGTAACAGCGCGCTGACCACTGCCCTAGAGTAACGTCGCGGACTTCAATAAGCTTTCAGCTCTATTTAGCACTCAAGCACTTATTACACTGAAACCATAATTTTAGTAAGTCGGTTTTGTCCGACCTTTAAGATTTTACATTTTTAAATTTTTTTTTACGTACCGATCATAACACGGGCTGGCACTGCATTCCATTCCAGCCAAAAAGTGATAAATGACGATGTCACCAATATAATGCCAGGTATAAAAATGGTTGTAAAATAATATGCACGATCACGGGTAAATGTCAACTCGACCTGAAGGCAACTGTAATTACCTTAAAGTAAGTCGATAAATGTGTGGCCATTATAAACCTTTGTAAGCAATTGGAAATGTACTTGATGAAGCAGAATTTTTTGACAAAAACACAGACAGAGACAACAACACATATCCACTTACTTAGTCGAAATCTAAGCCCTTAACTGTGCTACCTACAAACTATGTTTTTTCTTGAATAAGCTTCAGAAAAGTACAAAGGTATTATATATTCCTGGATGATAGAATTAAAAAAAAACAAAAAATTAAAAAGGGTCCCCTGCACCATACCTTACATAAAGCAATTCAGTCATTAACAGCTATGTCGTTTATTTTAGAAGGTTGTGTTATTTCATTTCATACAATCGAATTAAGTTTGGCTATTCTTCGTTTTTTTTTAACAAATGTGTCTTTAAATATAAGCAACTCAATATGGTATAAATTGTAAGATATTGTTGTAGTGAAACGAAAAAGGATTAAAAGTTACGCATGAAAGGTAAAATAAATAGGAAGCCAATTGCTACAAAGGCGAAAATCTATTTTTCTTTGATTTTATGTAAACTTAATATTATGGTAATTTAAATTGGAATGAAATAGGAAAAAATAATGTATTTTATTTAATGGATGCATTGGTATGTTCATTACTTTATTTTGTATTTTGGTGGTATTTTAATTTTATTTTTTGTTACCTATCATTGATCTAGCAGGCACGGCATTCCATTCTAGCCAGAATGTTATAAAGGATGACGTCACCAATATAATGCCAGGTATAAAAACGGTGGTGAAATAGAATGCACGATCTCTCGTAAAGATTAAATCGACCCTAAGACAGCTGTAGTTCCCTATGGATTAGATTGCATGGGGTTTTTATTGTTGGTTTTTTTTTTGTAGAAGATAGGAGTTGGCCAGGTAGATGTTGTTACATTTATTATTTTATTTTTTAGGGGTAGACATAGATTAGATTAGATTAGATTAGACACACATTAGATATTTATAAATGTAGTACTTCTCGGTAATGTGTAAACATAAGTATTTATAAGTTTCTTAATAAAGAAGCAAATTACAATGCTCTATGCTACAGCCCAGACATTTAAAGCAAAAAAAGTTAAAACGGCAGTTCAAATTTAAAAGAGTCTAAGCAACTAAATTTTTAGCTGCATATTGGGTTTAGCCCGAATAGTTAACAAATTAATACTAAAAAGTACCCGCCCAAAGAGAAAAACATAAAATCATACAGTAATTTTTTATACATATAAATAAGCAAGGCGCAGAACTTACCTCTCCAACTATTTTGATCACAGGGCGTGGTTTGGTTTTTAATTAAATATGCATTAAGCGTTGTCAACGAAGGGCTCTTGCGTAGTGTGTCTTCGTCATTTTTCCATACATATTTTATTTGCGTTTCCTCATAGGATACTTATAAAAAGCAAAAAAAGAAAAAAATAGACAGGAAAAAATCTAGTTATTGCTTTTAATGTAAGTAAAGTCGTTCTGAATATGTAAGTCCTGGGAAAAATTCATTTTGTCTTAGATCTTAATAGTTCAAAATCAGACGTAGACCTGCACTTGTATGTTGAAAATTCTACAACAACAATGCAAAAATACTAAACAACGTTGAAGCCGACTGCGAATTTTTTTTTTTTTTTTTTGTTTCCCAACCGATTTCAATAAAAATTTCACAGGTTGTCATAACTTCGTCCAGTGGTTCAAACGCAGTCTCAAAGATTCTCAATTGCAATTGTTGATATTTGTTGTTGTTATCGATCACATGTGTATATCATATCCTGTATTTGGGATAACATATACAAGATTAATATCCAGAATTGGTCCTACAAGAAAATTATTAAACTATTTTGTTATCTAGGGGTCGTCGAATTCGTTTGACCAGCGCAGAATGAACCTCTATGACCGATGACCGATTTATAATGAAAGGTTCATTGGGGCACCCAATTAATACGATCTGGTGGTTTGATATCAAAGGGCACTCGTCTATAAGAATACTATAATTTTTATTAAATAAATTAACTCGACACAAAATTTGAAAGTTATCAAAACCACTTTGTAGTTTAGATAAGTGCGTAAATTTTACATCATCAGAATACATCAGAACTCGAGATAGATTTATTAAAGACGGAAGAATATTTATAAACAGTGTAAATAAATGTCCAAAGTGACTTCCTTATGGACTACCAGAGTTCACCTGAAACGCTGTGAAAACACAGCCCTTATAGAAAACCCTCTGAGAGATTTAAAAATTTTGTAATTCTTCATCCAAAGAATAAGATTTTTGCTAGAATTAGGCATGCCTCGCATGCCTCGCCTTCAACAATTTTACTCTTTGACTTCTTTTTACTCAAGGTCTCCGCGCCAAACACACCCTTTGAAGTTTTTGGAATTGCAAATTGTCCAATGAACTCCACCACAATGTCCAGGGATTACATTTCTCTAGCTTTCTTAACATTCTGCTTATAAAGCTGTAGGGCTTTCGTAAAGAATCGTCGCAGTAGAATCTGAGGGATCAAAACATCAGCATTATTACAAATTTGGCCTGTATTTAATGATATCAGTGCATTCAGTCGCTGTGTCTAGGAACTTATACATACTACCGTCAACATTGTTCTCCAGCAGTTTCAAGTCCGCAGTCAGCAAATATTTCGCGCGTATTTTCGCGCTGCGTTGTTATAAGCAGCTGATTCTTTTCTCCTTTTATGCAAATTATGAGGTAGTTCACTTTTCTAGTAGCTCTGCTATCCTTCTTGTTATGATTAATAAGAGCTCATAGAATGATTGCCTGTCTTTTGAACTTTCATTTAAAATCCATTTTCGGTAGTTTCGGAACCATTTGATGTGGCAAAGTTATATTTTTCATAACGCGGTTTCCGTTGGTTGCACTCTGTTAAGATCTCTTCCTAGTTGCTGTGATTCAGATAGGCATACACTTCACTTATATAATGCCCTACCTTCTGTTCTCTTTTGTCCAAAAAGTCTGCTGATGTGTTTTTTGCGCTTGAGCTCTTTTGCGAACCCTTTTTTGTGTGGTGAACATGTGTGCTTTAGATGGTCCTGGTTTTATTTCCCCCATCACTTTTTTTAACTGACGTTTGGAGGTCGTAATATTTGCCACGGTGATGGTCGATGACTCCAATTCTGATCAGCGTATAAACACCTTTTTTTCATATTGCTCGCCAGACCTCCTTCAATATTTCAGATTGTTTTTTCTTCGATTCTACTGATTTTTCCGCTTTGTTTTTCTAATGTGCTTTTTGTTTGAGCATTTCGTTGAGGTCAAAGAAAATTTTATCTTTGGCACTGTAACTTCACACTCTGTTGTTAAAGGCATGATTGCAAGTGTTGTTTAGTCGTACAGGTTTTAAAATCGATCGGCAAAATGTTGAGTATATTGTTACTGTAGGTATTGGCTTGATTCTGACTATATTCTTCTGAGCCAGAGTTCTTAACGGACGGAGAGACGGACATGGCTATAGCGACTCGGCTGCTGATGCTTATCCTTATACACCAGCGGTAGGGGAACTTTTTGAATCATTACCCCAAATATTTTTGTCAAACGTTACCCCAATTAGTGCAGAGCAAAAAAAAAAAAGGTCGATAGAATAGAAAATGTGAAATATATACTTTTTTTATGAATTACCCAAAAATATTTTTGTGGAAGTTAACTTTACCCCATAGTGAAGAAAAATAAGTAAAAACAAATTTTAAATATATACTTTTCAATAATTACCATTACCCCCCGCAATTTTCACTTTTACCCCATTTGGGGTAATTTACCTCGGTTCCTCGACCGCTGCTATTGATGATTAATCAAGGAATCAAGGTGGAAAACGGAACTGCCAATAGGTACAAGTGACGGAAAATTCCGGTATAGTTATCTCAATAATAACTCCGAGCCTTTTAAAATGTGCGAACAATCTTGGCATCTGATGACGTCATGCTCAAATACCCCTATTCTAAGAAGCTATTTGATCTAACGAAAGATGCGTCAACCTACGGAGTAGGCGGAGCTTTGGTCCGATTACGATGATATCAAGGACATTGAGGGCAGCGAACTTGACTACGCGACAAACAAACGTAAGTTATATGCCAATTTATCGGCCCTCGCAAAACTGCAGCATTATCGTATGGGGTTAAAGATATAAATATGTTTACTGAGCACCACCCTTAACCTTGGCGGTGACGGAATCCAATCCTAACTCTAAGATTAATCTTCTATAAGCCGGGCAAAGAGTATCTAGTTACAGATGCCTTGTCCAGGCAACAGCTTAGCGCTTTAGAAAATCAAGAAGCCGAATCTTGTGCAGCGACAGTCAATAGTGAGCTTTCTCTCACTGATACCGTTGAAACAACGGATAAACCGTTGAATTGTTATCAGAACCAGATAATTTTGGAGCGGCGCGCTCCACATTAAAACGCAGTTTTTTGGGAACAAAAGGCGCTGCTCAATCAATTTCACCTACAAAGTATCGTTGCTAGACGAACTAGCAGGGGTAATCATAGCAAAAGGCATAAACGCCACATTGCGACCTGCTATCACTATCATTGATATGGGACAAGGTAGTTAGGAGGTTCCTATCTACAAAATTCTGGCGGATATATTTAGAGCAGAACAAGTAAGAAGGCTCTAGTCGAGAATTCCTGACTAGACGATACCCTGATCCCTATACTTTACGCGTACAGTCAGTGCTTGCAAGTTTGTGTGTGTGTCTACGCGTGTACTGCACACTCAACTTCAATGTCCCATATCTCCGGTGTTTCTTAACCGATTTCAATAAAAATTGCACAGATTTTCATAATTTTGTTTAATGTTTTAAATTTAAACAAACTTGTATTGCCTAGGGATAAGACAAGCTTATGTTCCAAATTGGAGTCTCTAGCATTTATAGTCTCTGGGATCGACGCGGTCATACATACAGACGAACAAACAGACGGACAGAAAGACGGACAGACGGACGAACCCATTGAAAATGGGTAAAAAGGGTATGATGGTTTTGTGCAAAAGTATGTAACAAGCAGAAAGGAAGCATCTCCTACCCCTTCAAGTGTATATTTTCTTGATCAGTATCAACAGGCGAGTCGATATAGCCATGTCCGTCTCCCCGCAGGCTGCCATCTTGTCGTGGTGGGGGGGGCCCGGCTCGGAGCATATCAAACCAGGCGTGTTACCGTGGTCGCTAAGAGCAGACCTAAGGGAAGGAACCCCGAAATAAAACCAATTATGAAGGGTGTATAGAGGAGTAAAGTTACTGTGCAGGGAGTCGGATCCCCAGTACCGTCGGGCTTCAGGGGTGTGCAAGCGGGCCCCGGGGCGTCGATAACAAGCGACCGCAAAGCATCAGAGGTGGACCACTTGGCCTACGGTGCTGATATAGTTATTTGCGCGGAGGATGCCCGTCCGAAACGTGGCAACAACACAGAGTATTGCAGTGACAAAATTGGGGGAGGGGGGGACCCGCTTACGGATCCTCAAATAACCCCGACCAACCGGGAAATAGATATGAGTGAGGGCTTTTTCCCGTTTAGGAAGAGTCAAAATGTGCCCAAGACTCCACCCAGAGTCCAAGCACCTGAAAAAGCTGGTGGAGGTACCGAGGTTGGAGTCGAGGAGGTGGCACAAGACGATTCAACAGGCAAACTCGCATTGACCCACAATCTACCCCAAGAGCAGCCTAAACGGACTGAGAGGACAGTCAACTCAACAGGGGAGGACAGAGATGAAGAAACTCGGAGGCTGGGGATCAAACTGCGCAGGCAAGGAGGAGAAATGGCAAATACTACGGTGTCTAGAAGAAGTAGCCAAAATGAAAGCGGCTGCAAACAAACGAATGTCTCTATCGAGGTCTGGGAAAGTCACCTTTTTCAGCTGCTACCTCACGCCGAACCAACCGAGCCAAAACTACAGAGAACAGTTGGAGGGCCTGGAGGATGCTGTGGTGTCGACCTCGGGGCACAGAGTGGTACCCGATGATTTTAACGCAAGGGCAAGGGATTGTCACGACCTTTCGAAAACCAGGAGCAAGGGAAACAATCCCGGATATCTCACTGGCTTCGGAGGGCCTTGGCCAGTCCATCCGGGACTGGCAGGACATTGAGGGCTATACCGGGAGCGACCACAAGTATATAGTTTTGAGGTGAGGTTTCTATGCCCCGCAATAGGCCCCCTTCATGGGAAAAGGCCAGTCTATTGGTGGAACAAGGAAATAGAGCTCCTGAGAATGAAATGGCACAGTCTGTGTCGGGCTGCGCAGCGCGCGAGTAGTAGAGAAGAAATCAATGAAAAGGCGGCGGAACGAAGATCGATAAATAAGAGCAAGGCCTGCTGCTGAAGGGAGCTGGTGAAGGATTCTACATCCTACATCTCTGGGGACTAGGCTACAAACTAGTAAACAGGAAACTGGGAGCCTTAAAATCGGTAGAAACCATGGAAGCTGTGACGATGAAGAGCATAGTCAATGCGCTGTTCCCACAGCATCTAACCGTCGGTCTGGTTGGGTATGCGAAACGAGAGAAACAACCCCACCCTTCACCCAGGGAGAACTAGAAAAGGCAGTTCTCTCAATGAGAGACAAACAAACGCCTGGCCAGGATGGCATACCAAGCGAGGCGCTGAAGTTAGTATATCACCAAAAACCCGAACTGCTACTGCGTATGTACAATGCATGCCTAGAAAAGGGGGTCTTCTTCTCACGCTGGAAAACGGCAAGGTTAGTGCTCATCAGCAAGGGAAAGGGCGACCCGTCTACATCGGTCTATCGACCACTGTGTATGCTGGACACAGCGGGAAAGGTCATGGAGAAGCTGATCAGAGCCATACTTACAGAAGCAGTTTTTAATGCAGGTGGACTCTGACCGAGGCAGTACGGGCTCAGGGCCGGCAGATCCACTAGAGACGCCGTCCTCGATGTAATGGCAGCGGTGGAAAAGACCGAGAACTAGACCCGTTACTCGAAAAGAGTGGTTCTCCTGGTGACACTCGACGTGAAAAAGGCGTTCATCTCGGCGAGATGGACAGCCATGATGGAGGCTCTGAAGCATAAATTCAAGGTTCCGGCCTACCTACTCCGTGTAATCGATGCCTACCTCTCGGATCGTGGACTAGTCCACGAAACCAAAGAAGGCTCCCGCAGAATTGCGGTAACGGCAGGGGCCGTTATCACGGTGAGAGTTGGAGAAGCCATGGTGGATATGATTATAACAGATCAAACAGGCAGCACACAAGGCGGCAGGTGGAGTGACTACGCTCAGCCAACGTTGGAGGCCCATCCCCTAGTAAACCGCCTCCTGATGAGCACGGTTCAATCGGTATTGCTCTACGGAGCGGAGATCAGTCGGTACTGCTCTACAGAGCGGAGATCAGTCGGTACTGCTCTACGGAGCGGAGATCTGGGCCGACTCTCTAAACGTAGAAAAATACCGGAAGAAGCTGGCGCAAGTCCAAAGGAGGGGGGCTTTAAGGGTGGCTTCCGCATACCGCACGGTTTCTGAACCGGCAGCTCTGGTGATTGCGGGGGTCACACCCATAATAAGCTAAACAGCGGCGGGCGGTTTTCCTGAGGAGAAACGCAGGTGAAGGGGAAAACGCATACCTTGAAGAGAGAGCCAAGACAGTCAATGCATGGCAGAGCCTCTGGGAGGAGGAAAGTAAGGGGAGATGGACTGCACATAACAGACATGAAGCTGTGGACCGAAGCATGGATAAGTAGATTACTACCTGACACAATTTCTCGACTAGAGCCTTCTTACTTGGTATTTTTATACCTTGTTACTTTAAGGACCATCGAGCCAATCACGATCGAAGATCGGCCTGCGTCATAAGCTTTTTTAAAGACGCATGATCAGTGATAACGGTTAATGGGTAATTACCAACAACGCTATCACATCACATTCCTTCCCTGTGACAGTATTCTGCCTTTGGGAACGATTGAGTTTTTTTTGGACATGAATGCTATCGATTTTTCGTCTCCTTCGCTATTTGTCTGCATTGATACTGCTCTGTTCAAAATCAAAACCAGGTAAAGTTCTGTAGCTAGTGAAGTCATTTGATAAACACATTTATATTTCGTTCTACCTTGGTACATTACTTAGGTTAATAGTTTACCTATAAATGGTTGATTTTTCCCGTTCCTGTTTTGGTCTTTGTTGTTAGGTCGACACAATTTGAAGACCAAAAAAAAAAGGTCGACACAATTTGAAGACCAAAAAATAAATAAATAAAATCAGAATACTAAATTTTATTTTTTTTGAACAAAATAATAACTTTTATTCAACATATGCAACTAATTTATATAAATAATAATAACAAAACCAATAATGGTGGTACACAAAATTTAAAAATTTGAGTTCAAAACAAATTCCCATTCTGCCATCACGTTGTGAAGAAATGCTGTTGTTTCATGTTCGACACAATTGCATCAAAATTGGGACTCTTTGATGTAAGAGCTTTTTGAATACAGTCTTCGGTGTTCAATCGATTCCTGATCTTCGTTTTTATGTTCATTAGAGTGGAAAAGCCTTGTTCGCACAAATATGTTGTTCCAAATGGCAACAATTTTTTCACTGCCTCTTCATGTGCAATTTTAAAAGCCTTTGCAGGTTTTGACATCCAAAAAGACGACAGATTTGGTTTATTATCAAATGGAATGCGTGCTTCCGTATTAGCAAACCTGAAGGTTCTTCTGGTATCATATAAGTTTCACATTTAAAAGGATCTACAATCCAACTGACAATACGTGTGTCAAGATCTGGAAAATAATCTTTTTGAGTTTGATAAGATGTCTTACAATTGTGTCCTTAATGTCAGCAAAAGTTATATTTTCGCCATCTTCCAAAAACAAAAATATTCTTTCTATTGGAATTGTGTATGAATCGGAATGTAAAATAACACACGCCAGTTTAGATTATATACGTTTCAGTTTTTTATTCTTGTGCGCGTTCTTACTTACTTACATCTTACTCAATTAAATTTTTACAAGGAAGAGAAATATACAAAGATGAGAAGCTTAAGTTTGACCAAGTGCAAGTATTCATTGTTGCCCTAATAATCGATATTTACAACACTCTCCTTGCAATTCTTTGTTTAATATATCAAAAATATCCGTTAACTATGCGAGATGTGCAACCCACGAAGAGTTTTTAAACTTATCAGCGAGAATATTTCTTTGATCAATCATAAAAATTTCGACTTCAATTTTGAGAGTCCATACTTGATTCAATACATTTTCGCGAGAGAGCCACCTTACTTCTGCAAAATAAAGTAGGTCCGTATAAGTAGCTTCTCAGTCCTGGCATAATTCACGAATTAGACGCGTGTTTAGTGCATGACCCTTGATAAAATTTACAACATCGATAACAACAAAATCTTTGATTTATAAAACAAAATAAAGAGAATCTGTAAAATTTTTACTGAAATCGGATATTAAACACTGGAGATATGGGACATTGAAGTTGATTATGCAGTATGCACGTACACACACATACTTGCAAGCACTGACTGTACGCGTAAAGTATAGGGATCAGGGTATCGTCTAGTCAGGATTTCTAGCAAAAACAAATTTATACACGGCGGCAGACAGAAATGTATAAGCAATGAAGAAAAATAAGAATCTAGTTGGGAGATATATGAAGGGGAAATAGGTGCTATTTCGCAGAGCGCGAATACTAACTATAAAAAAGAGTGGTGCCTATTTTCGTGTCTTGGTTTATATCGATTATGATGACGACGAGGTGTGTATCTGTATGTGTTGGTGTATATGTATGTATAAGTGTATATATGTGTGTGAGTGTTTTAATACAACAAAACGCGCATTGCTTTAAAGTAAAATATACAAAAATAATAAGTACAACTATTCACTATTTAATAACTTCAAAATATTCAAAAACTTATTCCATTCGATACCAAAACGCTTTGAGCATCGCTTCGTTTCGCTGAACGCAGTGTTGGCAACGCCTGTGTAGGGGGTATTGGAGGGTATACGTTTGCATCAACGCCTCTGCAATCGGTTAAGTTATTAAGCATTTGCCTCTTTCATGCCTCCTCAATTCTAAGCCGAGCTTCGTTCATCCTCTGGCGTGCTTACATTATGCCTCTTATTGAGGACTTACAAAAGAAAAAGAAACACTTGTTCTGTGGTGGGCCGCGGAAGGTGCGGACGGCCGGACTTGAACTTTGCACTCAAAGCGGCAACGAAAGCCGCTATGGTTTGAATTTTAATTTAAGTAAGCTTAAAATTATATTTAATCGGTTCTAATCGAACCCTCACAGGGTGTGTATAACTGTCTAGATGGCTGAAGGATGAAGTTTCAGCTTATTGCTTACTTAGTCGGAGTTGGTAGCTTTGCTGACCAATTGTTTTGCTTTTAAGCTGCAGTTTATAAAAGTACGCTTATAGGTATCTGGTTTTCCACAACCATAGAAATCTTGATCCCGGTGACCTATTCCCGCACAATTCCAACACGAAGTATCAATGCTGACACATCAAACTCCATTCAGATTCTGATATGGCATTAACTTGAAGCATAGGTCATGATGAAGGTACTAACTGTTTGGCTTCAGCTATAGACTTTAAAAAATCTCTCTCACTAATATAGGGTGTTTTTTAGAATGATAGAACTTTGAAATGGAATAAAACAAAGATTTTTTTTTTTATTGATATGAAATTTACTTTATTCGAAAGACAAACTTCTGGCACTATAAATTAACATTGATTTCTGGCAAATGTCCGCCAAAGCTGGCTCGGACGTAGTCCAATCTAGAGGTCCAATTTCCGACGCTTTATCCAACATGTGTGCCGAATGTTAGTCTCCAAGTGTTTAATCGTTTCTGGATTACCCACAGAAAATAGTCAAGCGGCGTTAAATCGCACGATTTTCCAATTCATTTTGTAAGTACGAAAAACTAAGATCTTTCCGCAAAATCTTCCATAAAGTGGATGGACACATATCCAATTCCTGTGCACGATGGCGGATTGACTGATTCGGATCTTCCTCTATGCTACGCTCTACAGCGGCAATGACTTCTTCTGTACGCACTGTACGACATCTCTGTGGATGCATATTATCATTTAGAGTAAACGTGACGCGAAAACGTTCCATAGTTAATCGAATTAATTGCTCTGATGGACGATTATGTTGACCCTAAAATGGACGTAATGCGCGATACGTACTTCAAACAGAACCATGATTTTCAAAATAAATTTGCACAATTTGGAAGCGTTGTTCAGGCGTCAGTCTATTCATGTTGGAATGCCAAACTACACTAAACATAAATCACTTAACGCTGACAAAATGGCCGCCAGTTAAAAAAGTGTTGCCAACTTACAGTTCGATACCTCTAAAAAAAAAACACCCTATATATTATGTCGAATCTCATTCAACAAGTTGGCCCTTGATGTTTTCACCAAAGATTTTCAGACATGGGCTCGGACAGTCTGTCAGCTAGTGAAGCTATCATGCCATAAAAAATCGTCGAAAGATTCGTTTCGTCGCTGTTTGCGATGTTAAGTTTCGGTTCTTATGTTTCTGTCCGTACGATCGTCTTTAAATTGACCATGCAGAGCTATGACAAACTCTGGCAAAATATACTTCTGATACACTTTTGTGATATCGCTCACTGGCCTTAACATCGATGAAAATTGTGTCCACACGATGTTGCCAACAACTGAATTTTATAAACAATAATTTCTGAACAAATGCAATAATGTTTGCCGGGTCACTGATTCTTGTTAAATTTTTATCACAACGGGACAAACCATCTCGAAACAGGTAAGGGTCTTTGGCCACCAAACGTTGAAGAGTCGACTGTGAAGGGCCATCACGTCTACCGTAAAATAGGCGCAGTGCGCGCAACGTTTGTATTGACGAACATTCATTTTGATAATATGTTTTATTCTTTGAACGTGTTGTTCAATGGGCGCAATGCGCGGAAAGTTTGTATTAACGAACACTCATTTTGATAATAAAGTTTTATCATTTTAACGTGCTGTTCAATCGTTTTTTTTATACCCTGATCCCATTAAAAATGGGAAAAAAGGGTATAATGTTTTTGTGCAAAAGTATGTAACAGGCAGAAGGAAGCATCTCCGACCCCATAAAGTATATATATTCTTGATCAGCATCAACAGCCGAGTCGATATAGCCATGTCCGTCTGTCTGTCCGTATGTATGAGCGCGTCGATCTCAGAGACTATAAGAGCTAGAGACTCCAGATTTGGAACTTAAGCTCGCCTAATCCCTAGGCAGTACAAGTTTGTTTTCGATTTTCGATAACTTTTCACGTTTCCGATATACACATGGAATCGATATCAACAAAATCTTGAATTTGCAAAACCTTGAGATGCAATTTGAATTATAAAGCAAAATAATGACAATCTGTGAAAATTTTATTGAAATCGGTTAAGAAACACCGGAGATATGGGACATTGAAGTTGTGTATGCAGTATGCATTATGCGCGTACACACACACACACACCACACACTTGCAAGCACTGACTGTACGCGTGAAGTATAGGGATCAGGTTATCATCTAGTCGGGATATCTCGACTAGAGCCTTCTTACTTGTTTTTTCATGATGATTTGGCATAAGCAACTAAATAATAAAAAAATATTTTGACAGACGTAACTAAAACAAAATGGCCGCTACTTGCGGCCAAAATCTACCCGCGCCAATTGAAACACCCTTACTTAGCTCGTAGAGTCCTGATTCGTAGCTCCCTATACGTAGCTCGCGTATACTGCATATTTGACTTAACAATTAAAATATCATAGATTGTCATTATTTTGCCATGTTAAGTTTCAAAGTTTTCCAAATTCAGAATTTTAATGTCGAATTCGATCATATATATATCGGAATTGTGCAGGGTTATCAAAAATTTGAGCCGACTCGCGAGATTAAGCGAGCCTATGCTTTTGGTAAATTACAATGACTGTGTAAACTATACAATGACTATGTAAGCCATATAGACTGGAAACCAGTGACCCCTCTTATTTTGACAGAAAAAAGTTGGGCCCGGCCGATCGGCTCCTGTTTCCCCTTAATGCCAACAAGATTCTTTATAATTCTTCTTTTCGGCGTGCCGCCAGATTTGAATTTGTTTTCGCTTTGCTGTGAATAATTTTTCGTATGTAATGGCGCTGTCTGTTTATGCAGAAAGCCTAATACGTATTTCGAAGCATTTGCTGAAATTTTTATATAAATACAAACGTATATAAACTTAATATTTTTTATTCCATTTAAGTAAAAAATGAAAACAATAAAAATAAGTTATTCAAATTTGAATTTTTAATAAAAAAAACTTGAGTGTAAAATATTTACAAACAACAAAATAATGTGAAAGTAGTACATGTTTGTTTGTTTTTTGAAGGGAAGTATTCAGTATATAAACTGACTACTAAAGGGCGTCGCAACTAGCACTTGTAACTAGTTGGACTACGGAGAGGGAGTCCTTCGGTGCTCACAGTAAGTGAGATGGAAGAAATGAGTGAATAGTATTTGTTTGCGGTGGTACTAAGACACTCACTTTATTAACACACACACATACTTGCAAGCACTGACTGTACGCGTAAAGTATAGGGATCAGGGTATCGTCTAGTCAGGATTTCTAGCAAAAACAAATTTATACACGGCGGCAGACAGAAATGTATAAGCAATGAAGAAAAATAAGAATCTAGTTGGGAGATATATGAAGGGGAAATAGGTGCTATTTCGCAGAGCGCAAATACTAACTATAAAAAAGAGTGGTGCCTATTTTCGTGTCTTGGTTTATATCGATTATGATGACGACGAGGTGTGTATCTGTATGTGTTGGTGTATATGTATGTATAAGTGTATATATGTGTGTGAGTGTTTTAATACAACAAAACGCGCATTGCTTTAAAGTAAAATATACAAAAATAATAAGTACAACTATTCACTATTTAATAACTTCAAAATATTCAAAAACTTATTCCATTCGATACCAAAACGCTTTGAGCATCGCTTCGTTTCGCTGAACGCAGTGTTGGCAACGCCTGTGTAGGGGGTATTGGAGGGTATACGTTTGCATCAACGCCTCTGCAATCGGTTAAGTTATTAAGCATTTGCCTCTTTCATGCCTCCTCAATTCTAAGCCGAGCTTCGTTCATCCTCTGGCGTGCTTACATTATGCCTCTTATTGAGGACTTACAAAAGAAAAAGAAACACTTGTTCTGTGGTGGGCCGCGGAAGGTGCGGACGGCCGGACTTGAACTTTGCACTCAAAGCGGCAACGAAAGCCGCTATGGTTTGAATTTTAATTTAAGTAAGCTTAAAATTATATTTAATCGGTTCTAATCGAACCCTCACAGGGTGTGTATAACTGTCTAGATGGCTGAAGGATGAAGTTTCAGCTTATTGCTTACTTAGTCGGAGTTGGTAGCTTTGCTGACCAATTGTTTTGCTTTTAAGCTGCAGTTTATAAAAGTACGCTTATAGGTATCTGGTTTTCCACAACCATAGAAATCTTGATCCCGGTGACCTATTCCCGCACAATTCCAACACGAAGTATCAATGCTGACACATCAAACTCCATTCAGATTCTGATATGGCATTAACTTGAAGCATAGGTCATGATGAAGGTACTAACTGTTTGGCTTCAGCTATAGACTTTAAAAAATCTCTCTCACTAATATAGGGTGTTTTTTAGAATGATAGAACTTTGAAATGGAATAAAACAAAGATTTTTTTTTTTATTGATATGAAATTTACTTTATTCGAAAGACAAACTTCTGGCACTATAAATTAACATTGATTTCTGGCAAATGTCCGCCAAAGCTGGCTCGGACGTAGTCCAATCTAGAGGTCCAATTTCCGACGCTTTATCCAACATGTGTGCCGAATGTTAGTCTCCAAGTGTTTAATCGTTTCTGGATTACCCACAGAAAATAGTCAAGCGGCGTTAAATCGCACGATTTTCCAATTCATTTTGTAAGTACGAAAAACTAAGATCTTTCCGCAAAATCTTCCATAAAGTGGATGGACACATATCCAATTCCTGTGCACGATGGCGGATTGACTGATTCGGATCTTCCTCTATGCTACGCTCTACAGCGGCAATGACTTCTTCTGTACGCACTGTACGACATCTCTGTGGATGCATATTATCATTTAGAGTAAACGTGACGCGAAAACGTTCCATAGTTAATCGAATTAATTGCTCTGATGGACGATTATGTTGACCCTAAAATGGACGTAATGCGCGATACGTACTTCAAACAGAACCATGATTTTCAAAATAAATTTGCACAATTTGGAAGCGTTGTTCAGGCGTCAGTCTATTCATGTTGGAATGCCAAACTACACTAAACATAAATCACTTAACGCTGACAAAATGGCCGCCAGTTAAAAAAGTGTTGCCAACTTACAGTTCGATACCTCTAAAAAAACAAGTAAGAAGGCTCTAGTCGAGATATCCCGACTAGACGATACCCTGATCCCTATACTTCACGCGTACAGTCAGTGCTTGCAAGTATGTGCGTGTGTGTGTACGCGCATACTGCATACTGCATACAAAACTTCAATGTCCCATATCTCCGGTGTTTATTATCCGATTTCAATAAAAATTTCACAGATTGTCATTATTTTGTTTAATAATTCAAATTGCATCTCAAAGTTTTCAAAATTCAAGATTTTTTTGGTATCGATCCCATGTGTATATCGGAAACGGGAAAAGTTATCGAAAATCGGAAACAAACTTGTACTGCCTAGGGATTAGGCGAGCTTAAGTTCCAAATCTGGAGTCTCTAGCTCTTATAGTCTCTGAGATCGACGCGTTCATACATACGGACAGACAGACAGACGGACAGACGGACAGACGGACAGACGGACATGGCTATATCGACTCGACTTTCGATGCTGATCAAGAATATATATACTTTATAGGGTCGGAGATGCTTCCTTCTACCTGTTACATACTTTTGCACGAACATTCATTTTGATACCCTGTTTTCCCATTCTTTGAATGTGTGATCATGGGTATAAAAAGCGGACCGCTATGTATTATGTCGAATACTCATTTCAACAAGTTGGCCCTTGATGTTTTCACCAAAGATTTTCAGACATGGGCTCGGACAGTCTGTTCAGTTAGTGATAGCCCTCATCGCCATTAAAAATGGGCAAAAAGGGTATAATCGTTTCGTTGCTGTAAAAGTATGTAACAGGTTCAGAACGGAAGCATCTCCGACCCCATACAATCGTATATATATTCTTGATCATGCATCAACTATGCCGAGCTCTGATATAGCCATGTCCGTCTGTCTGTCACGTATGTGATGAGCGCGTCACTGATCTCAGAGATCTATGAAGAGCTTGAGACTCACACGATGTTGCCGACAACTTAAGCTCGCCTAATCCCTAGGCAGTACAAGTTTGTTTTCGATTTTCGATAACTTTTCACGTTTCCGATATACACATGGAATCGATATCAACAAAATCTTGAATTTGCAAAACCTTGAGATGCAATTTGAATTATAAAGCAAAATAATGACAATCTGTGAAAATTTTATTGAAATCGGTTAAGAAACACCGGAGATATGGGACATTGAAGTTGTGTATGCAGTATGCATTATGCGCGTACACACACACACACACACACACTTGCAAGCACTGACTGTACGCGTGAAGTATAGGGATCAGGTTATCATCTAGTCGGGATATCTCGACTAGAGCCTTCTTACTTGTTTTTTCATGATGATTTGGCATAAGCAACTAAATAATAAAAAAATATTTTGACAGACGTAACTAAAACAAAATGGCCGCTACTTGCGGCCAAAATCTACCCGCGCCAATTGAAACACCCTTACTTAGCTCGTAGAGTCCTGATTCGTAGCTCCCTATACGTAGCTCGCGTATACTGCATATTTGACTTAACAATTAAAATATCATAGATTGTCATTATTTTGCCATGTTAAGTTTCAAAGTTTTCCAAATTCAGAATTTTAATGTCGAATTCGATCATATATATATCGGAATTGTGCAGGGTTATCAAAAATTTGAGCCGACTCGCGAGATTAAGCGAGCCTATGCTTTTGGTAAATTACAATGACTGTGTAAACTATACAATGACTATGTAAGCCATATAGACTGGAAACCAGTGACCCCTCTTATTTTGACAGAAAAAAGTTGGGCCCGGCCGATCGGCTCCTGTTTCCCCTTAATGCCAACAAGATTCTTTATAATTCTTCTTTTCGGCGTGCCGCCAGATTTGAATTTGTTTTCGCTTTGCTGTGAATAATTTTTCGTATGTAATGGCGCTGTCTGTTTATGCAGAAAGCCTAATACGTATTTCGAAGCATTTGCTGAAATTTTTATATAAATACAAACGTATATAAACTTAATATTTTTTATTCCATTTAAGTAAAAAATGAAAACAATAAAAATAAGTTATTCAAATTTGAATTTTTAATAAAAAAAACTTGAGTGTAGAATATTTACAAACAACAAAATAATGTGAAAGTAGTACATGTTTGTTTGTT
>JAWNNW010000642.1:1565000-1620681 GCA_035044465.1 Scaptomyza tumidula | reverse complement strand
TAGTTCTTAAGCTATGTTAACTGTCAGTCATCAAATGGAAAGACACCAGAAAAGTATTTTATTATATGAACTTAATCATATTTGAAGATCTTTTATGTTCCGAATGTTTGCTTTTATGGAATGGTATGAAGAAAAAGTATCTAAACCAACTTGAAATTGTGTTTTTATTAAATTTTCTTAATATAGCTCGGTTAGTGAAATAAAGCCTCTAAAGGGCTAAAGATACCTTATATTTATAAAGCTTTGCATTGAAAGCGCAGACGGACGAAGTTCTAATCAGAGTATCAATTTAAACAAGTCATAAAAGGTTTATTTATTATATGCAACAATATCTTTAACCCGAATATGCTAAACCTTCGCTTTTTTATATTTTATCAATATTCAATTGGTAGCCCACATTCTTGATGTACCCCGGTGGCCAAACAGCCACAGACAACCCACACTCAGCCAAAAAACAAACTTGTTGCACAAAAGTTTGTGTCCATAAAATACACAATTCCCAGTTCGCATATACTACATACACAGCTGGACGGACAACAACAATATTATATAAGAGAAACAGAAAATCTGTTTGGTTTTCGGTAGACAAAACATTTGCACAGGAAAAAGAATCAAATTAAAATATAAAGCAAGCAAAACTCTCAACGCCCATGTCCAAAATGAGCCAGGTCCGAACTCAAAGGGAGGGACTAGAAAATTTTGTGCTGTCTCAGCATCATGCACCTGTGCAGTCCAGGTCCAAAATCCTTTACACCAGCCAAGCCAAAGCAAACACAAATACAGTAACAGCACATATGTACATACATACATACATCTATGTATTTATATGCTGGGAGTTCTTTATATACATATACGTGTACATACACAAGCAAAACAAATCGAGCGACTTATCAGCACTAAAGTATCTCCCATTGACTTATGCACTGGAAAATGGAACAATGGATGCCCCAAACAGGATGTTCACAATGTCTCTCCCCAAGACCGTGCGCTGCTCTTCCAGTGCAAGCGCCAACCAAACGTTTGTTCACAACTGGAAAAATCGACGACTATGTAGGAATTTCTGTGGTAGTTTCTCATAAATATGCGCGCACACAAACACACACACACATACCTATGTAATCCATGGTCAACAGCAAGTGGGCGGAGCCGCAGTAGCATAAGGTGCGCCAGTATGTGTATATGTCGCTTTATGTTGTATGTGCGATTGTGTGTGTGCCATTTTTTATGTGCTCGATGGCAATTCAAAAACGCCTACTTCAAGAACAGCAACAACAACCACCACCAAAGCAAGGCAAAACGACGATGACAGCGACGAAGTCAACAGTAATGCGAACAAACATTGCCGAAGCTGCAGGGAGAGTAAAGCAAAGCTTTTATAGATTCGTGGTTTTTGTATTCCTGTACAGTGTGACAAACTCTTAGCAAAAACATATTGCAATTATAGAATTATTTTCTTAGTAAAACCAAGTTGATGCAAAATCTTATAACACACACGCTAAAGGGGCATAATTTATATTTAATAGATTTCCAGATCAGATTTGTTAATATATATATATAGCTGCTATGTATGAAATTTTATTTTTTTTAATGTAAATGTGTGGACTGAAAGTCATCTAAATAATGTTATTTAATTTTTTCATAGGACTAACTCAACAGTCTGTAAGCGCGACAATGTTTGACACTTTTCGTGTCACTGTGCATAAGATGAGAGGCATTTATATTTGCTCTGCGATGTGAGAGAGCGCCAGAGGCAAATGGTAAACTTTAACGGTTAAAAGGGTGCCATGTTCACGCTCGCTCTCGCTCTATCTCTCTCTCGGCTTATGCCTGTTGTTGTTGTTGTTATTATGACAAGCTTTTGCTATGCTAGCAGGAGCTCAACAGCGAATGGCGTGCAAGCTGGCAACGTGTGGAGCTGTCGGTGTCATTGCTGCTGCTGCTGCTACTGCTACTGCTGCTTTTGCTCTTTGCCAACACAAATACATACGCACAAAATTGAGGGACTGCGCGCGTCGTAGCCATTCTGCGGCCAGGGCCACCCTTCAGTCAGTCGTATCAGCTAGACCCAGACTCAGTCGCCACTGTTAACTCTTTGAAACTGGACGCAGCGAGCGGCAAAAAAAAAAAACACAGATATTGCTTATTCTGATGCGGTCGCGCCAAAATAAAGAATTAAAACAAACAAGTTGAAAAATATTTTGGAAAATTTAAGAAAATTTCCAGCAATCGAAAAAGCAATCAGATATTATTTAAGTGCAGTGGAAGTGAACAAAACTACTAACAAAAGTCGATAACCGATAACCGATCATTGCCTTGTGCCAGTGTGCGTGACTTTTCCTCGCCCCTTTAACTTAACGGTTATTTAATCCCCCACCACCACCACCGCCACCGATAATCAATACCGCACCCGAAGCACTTGCATGTGAACCGGCGATCCAATGAAAATGGAAGATCCCACCATTGCCGACACATACGTGCAGGAATTTAATTTGGATCATTTGGGCGTCGGCGTTGCCGGCAATTCGGTGACGACACTGACGCCCATGGCCGTTGCCGCCATTGGCCGTGTTAAGCGCGAGGATCACAGTCCACCACAGCCGGTCAAATGGACAACGGAGCCGCCAGCGGATGATGAGACGGAACCATTGCCATTGCCATTGCCACTGCAACACATACATCCACTTCCGCTGCCCATCGCTGTGACGGAAGCTGTTTCAGCCGGCGGAGGAGATGTTTCCCAGCTGGCATCCGTGTCGCATATAAAGCTCCGCTCCTTTTCGGGCCATCAATGGCACATAGATGAACGCCGGCTGCAGCCGCTCAGTCCACCGCCCGAAGGCTATGTTGGCGGTCCCATGGGCGGACAAGCGGTGCTCGTTAACACAACTTCCTCCTCTACCACCTCCTCCACTTCATCATCGGCAGCGGCTGCAGCAGCGGCAGCCTCAGCAGCATCCTCAGCAGTACCTGGCGGTGTGCCCTCCACCCCGCCCGAGACGCCACCGGTGGTAGGTTCACCCACCGGCAGTGGCAGCTGCCCCAGTCAGGCGTATGCTCATCATTATCATGCCGGGCGCTCCAACTCCAGCGTTGCGGCCGTAGCTAATGTTGCTGCCGTTGGTCTCAGCCAGGAGATGATGTGGCTACCAAATTCGATGAGGGCGGAACAACAGCCGTTGGATTTGCGTCCGCTTGCCTGTCCCGGCTCCCAAGAGGAGGCCGAGGAGTGGGAACGGCAGCGGGAGTATGCTATGCATGCGGCCGCCGCTGCAGCACATCATCATCATGGGCATCCGCTAATGCAGAGCCATCATCATCATCATCATCATGCTCATCATGCCCAGGCACGGCACATGGCACAGGCTCAAACGCATCCCTCGCATCATCATTTCCACAGTCTGGAGCATGCGCTGCCCATCAACATGCACTCGAATCCCGCCAATTCCTATGCGGGCAGTCCGGGTCCCGTCTCCGGCGGCCAACTCTGCACAACGCTCTCGAATTGCGGCCCACAACTGCCATCGGCTGGGAGCAGTAGCGGCGCTAGCAGTGCTTCCAATTCACGTGGCTGCGTGCGATCTATGCTCCAGCCGTGTCGCCCACTCTCCGCCAGCTCCACGCGTAGCTCAAATAACTCGCCACTTACCTGTTCCGGCGCCTACAGCAATGCCACGCTCGAAGACTGCCTCAACGATGATATGCTGACAACGCTGACGGTCAGGGAACTCAACAAACGACTCCATGGCTGTCCACGCGAGGAGGTAGTGCGTCTTAAGCAGAAGCGTCGCACGCTTAAGAATCGTGGCTATGCGCAGAATTGCCGCTCAAAGCGATTGCATCAGCGTCACGAACTGGAGAAGGCGAATCGTCAGCTCAATCAGGATCTGCATCGGCTCAAGGTAGAGTATTCGCGTGTCTGCCAGGAGCGCGACACGCTCATGCAGCGTCTATCGCAGCAACAGCGGACAGGAGCCACTGCCGCCGGTGCTGACAGTCAAAGTTCACCCGAATTTTATCTATGACGCCAGCTGGCGGCGGCCTCAACAGCTTCCACCTCCAACAACAACAACAATAACTCGCATTCGTTGCAACAGCAACAACAGCAGCAGCAACACCAGTCGCAGCATCGTGCCTCGCATTCCCATTCGCATTCGCATCCGCATTCTCATCCACATTCGCAGTGGCCGCCGCAGCAGGTGGTTAACTAAATAATCCGGTAAAAACAAAAGGCACCATTTAAATAATCCACAAGTGAAAATTAAGGTTACGAACTAAACTTAAGATTATTATTATTATAATAGTTATAATCTTTCAAAAAGTTAACATTTTTTGTTATTTCTCTGTTTGACACAAGTTTTTTTTCCACAGAAAATTATAAGTAATAAATCATTTAATAGTAATACTATGCTTTGATTAATTTCAAAAATTACCTCAGAAATACGAGCCCAAATATTTAAATTCACTTGTCTTAAGCGAATATACACTTTACCTCAAATATTGCCCGGGGTATCCAAACCCTTTATTAAAATATATAAACTACATTATTTCGATAGATTTTATATTTTACTTTAGTTTTAAAAGCTTTTTACTCAAATTTTGAAAATTATTAAGTACACATAGAATAGAAAGCTATTTTAAATACGCAAATTTATTAATTCAATTAAATCTTAAATTTTATATTTTGAAAAATCGAAATTTCTAGTAAACAACAATTAAGATCAAGTTTTGTCTTTGTGGATTATTTAAAGACGTTTCTCTAAACTATTTACATACTGCAAAAGGTATTTTGAAGCCAGACATTTAATTTTGTAATTATCATTATTCTTTTAAATTTTTGACAATAAGAGTTTATCAACTTATTTTGTAAGTTCTTGTTAAGTTAACGATTGATGCGATTCAAAATTTGGCTGATAATCAAATAGAACATAAAGAGAGAGAGAGAGAAGAGAATAGGGGGAAAAAAAAGATCGCACACCCTGAACACTAAGTTCAAATTATTGATTATGATAATAGTAAATGAAATACAAAACTAAAAAAAAAAAGTACATAGAACAAACATTTTTTGTCAGCTGCTGATTAATAATCGAATCAATCGAGCGATCGCAACATTGTATTACAAATTACGAGTTAGTAACACACGCTTATTTGTTGATTAGTTATAGCTTTAGTTTTGATAGTATTAAGGAGAGATGAAAAGCATTAAAACTAAAATACAAATATCGTATACCCTATAAATACTTATGTATACAGGGGTTAGACTAAATACTAGCTGTATAGCATGTTTCATAGCAGACGCTTTCATTTGGTTTCCATATCACACACACTCACACACACACCTACACACACATTCCATGCAAATGAAAATACACATAACTATAAACTAAAGGTTGTATTATGTTTTAAACACAAGCACTCGAATCTGTTGGAAATACTACAAATAAAAAAACAAATCCTATACATGTAATTAACTCAATGAGAGCAACAAGAATTAACAAATATTGTAAATACAAAGCAAATTGTATAAACTCTAAGCTTAACCTTCGATCTGTCTGTCTTTAAAATAATAACAAAATGTTTAAGAATACGATACTGAATACGACAACAATTGTGAATAGCTATTAAGTGTGCATAATGAAACTAGTAATATATGAAAAATAAAAAACTTTACCAAGTGTGTTTTATCCTAAAAGATTAATAATTTGAACTCCAGTTTTATGCTATTCGAAGATCCTCAACTTTAATGGGAATCTCTGGTATCTTTGATATTCATCATCAATATTTAAATACATTACTTTGAAACCAAACGATGGTATTATCGGAAATTGTAGGCATTTTTGGGATGTGACTTTAAACATTTTTTTTTGACGAACATTGAACGGATCAGATCATTTAAACTTATAAAAAGGTTTCTTTCTTCTTATTGAATTTTAAACTAAACTTCTAACTTCTATTAGTGTAATATTATTTATTTCTTAATTCGAACTATAAACGTTTGATTAGCAAACAGACACCTAAAAATATGAAAAACTTAAGTCGAGAGTTTTGTACTCTCATAATCATGTGATCAATTTATATTGAGGTAATCAATCACACAATGATAAGTGATTTATTCTTAGCTTAAAAATAAAAAAGCGTATTTATTATATATAGCCACAACTTGCTTTGACCTTTGACTGGGACTTTCCTAGATTTCTAGATTAAGAGCCCATTCTTATATTTTTCTTATATTTTTTAAATAGAAGTAAACGTAAGTGAACCTTTAAAAAGATAGTATGCCCAACCAATGATAGATTTGAAAATAAATCACTAACAATTTAAATTTCATAGAAACTCAATCATTTTTTAATATTTCAATCAGCTTTTTTAAGTAAATCTCTTGAATTTTATCCAGAGACAGAAGTGTTGAAAATAAATTTAGCAGCATACCTGCAAGTATGGTTAATATTAAACTCAATGAAATCATAGACTAGAAAAAAAAGATGAGGTTTAATATTGTACTTTAGCTGCAGCATCCATATAGTTTCCAAGGAAGAAATTTTGTGTGGTCTGTCGGCATTGATAAAGCCGACCACCAAAGCAACAGTTGCAAAACTCGATATGCCAAAGTAAACAAATAAAATGAACAATGAACCAACTGCGACGCCGTTCAGCATGTACAGCATCAATAGCATCATCACCAGCGGATGGTCACTCCAAGTGCAAGGGTCCAAAAATTGTGTCAACAAACAAACGAACAAACAAATATCAACGATTGCCACTTGCGCTCGTAATGTACGATCTTTAAGCAGCCAGCTATAGCATTGTATTACAGACGTCTTTGTTTATAAACAGCTCCCGACTTGGGGCTTGGAGTATGGAGCTGGGGAAGCTTTGGCGTAATTCGGTGAAGTGGTTGCCAAGAAGTTCAGATCAAACCCTTTAAGTTCATTATTAAACATTTTTTAATTAATATGTGATGCCGAATTTTTTTTCAATTGTTTATTTTCATTAAGCTGCAGTAGTTTTTTCCGCTCTCTAGGATTGGCTTTGGGTTATATCGATCGAAATGGTCTTTAAATGATTTTCGAAATCGAAAATCCTGATTGATAGCAAATACCCTTTAATACAAATATTACTCATTTCATTTAAGTATTTTTAATCTTTTTCAAATAATTGTGCAGAAAATTAAAGTTCTTTCAACTCGTTCATACCTTGAAAATGCTTGAAATCATCTTAATGCCAAAGAGTATCACAAAGTCAATCAATCTGGTATTTTCACTTATTTCTGAGCATAATTTGTAAATTTCCTGTGTTCCAGCTAAGCCAAAACACTCGAAAGACATCGGCTCGTCTTTATGTAATAGAGACGACGACAACGCGATAAAGTTGCGCAAGAATTCTTTTGTCGAATTTGATTTAATGCAAATGTATGTGTGTGTACATACATATGTATGTATGAATGTTTATATAATTGCGCTTTAAAATGATTGCTTTGGCAGTGTCCATCAAGTGGCCATTTTATTTTGATTTCTTTCAATTTTTTTTTATTATTTATTATTTACTTGTCGTTATGGTTATGACTCTGGTTGTGGCTCTGTCGGCTTTGGCCAGCAGGAAGTGTCGAATTACAAAATTTGGCATGAAAGCGGCGCATGCAAAGATCCAAAAGCGACCATAAATAAATAACAAACATTTGATTTGGATCAAGAAACAATAGATATATGAAAAAATATCTGATTAATCGAGAAGATGCCATAGATAAGGTTGTTCAATATAACAAATTGTCTTGTTTTGTTCAAAATTTATTAATTTATCAAGTCTCACTTTAAGATCTTCGCTTAGGCATTGTCTTTTATTGCTTTTTCATGTGCACACTTTAAATGTTGCTGGCTCTTCAGCATTTTCTAAGCTGCAACATTTGGTTTTGCCTCAAGTGCATATTAAACAATAATTATTGAATTCTAATGCAAATCGAGCCGAGGACTCGAACTTTTCCTCTGCCCGCTGGCTAAAGTGAAAGAAGAGTGCCTTAAGAGGTTACTGAGGGTCGGGTGGCAATACGCAGCTCGTCAAATATGATATTTATCGACACGGTGAAAAGTGGCAATGACAATTGGCATGAGATCACGGACCGGTTCGTGAGCATAATCACAGCCATAGGGCATTGATGGCGGAGACAGGCTGGAGGCTGGAGTGAGACGGTGACCAAGCTAGTTGTCAACGTTTATTACACACACACACACACACTCGCTTGGTTTGATTATGCTGCGTACTGTTTTTATGCCTGCAGTGCGACGTGGCGTTGACTTTGATGAGGTTTGAGAGATCTGGGGTTGTTCGCGTCTCTCACACTCTCTCTCTCTGTCTGTCTCTGTATTGCTTCCTTTTTTTTATGCCTCAAGTGGACGGCGACGCGCTTAAGTGGCTACATGCCACCTACCCCACCCCCTATTGCTTCACTGCTCGTTGCGTTTTGTCTTAATTCAATCGATAGTTCACACATGTAATCGCATGATTGGGGGCTTCCTGGTTTCTTCTTTTTTTTTGTGTATGTCTATTTTTATCATGTTTGCATGCGGCACACGTAGCGGCGACATTGTAGAAGGGCGAACAGTGGTGGCTGAGGCTGAGGGTTGGGGTTGGGGTTGCTGTTGCCTCACTTGTGCTGGTATTCCAATTTAACCTGACTGACTGACTTTAACCTTAAATCGTTAAGACACATTTTCAGCCAGGCCACTCATTTGGTCGCGTCATTCCTCACCAGCTCACAGCTCTGCCACTGAGCCACTCATTAGGCTAATGAAGCGCTCCAACATTTGCAACATTTTGGTGGCGCTTCAAAAGCTCATTAGTTCATTAGTTGACGCATTTGTTCTTCATCTTTTGTATGCTGCTGTGTGGGGTAAAAAGTTCGGCGTCAAAATATGCTCGTAAATCTCATTCGAAGCAAGCATGAAGAAGCGAAATTTATCGCGCTAAAAGGACAAATGCCAAAAAGTTTTCGCCAATGCTTATCAATCATTGATTGTATGTGGAAAATGAGAAAATTCTTAGTGTTCGGTGCTAAAGGGGAGAAAAACTCTCTAACAGCTCGTTTATATAAAGTTTTTATGTTCTTGTTACTAGTTTATTGCCTCACATAACAGTTTGCTAAGTATTCGATGTATTGTTGATGTTGATTCACAAATAACAAGTGTTGTACAACACTTTAAAAACCTATATTGCTTAATGACTGGCACAGAATTTAACTTCGTTTAGGATATACTCTACACGAATTTCTTACATAGTTTAACATATATAGTCTATATATACATAAGCATACCAAACAATCTTCTCTGCCCAAGTTCTTGTATAAGACTTGCATGTAAATTTTAAATCTAAAATATCAGACAAATATCTAGTAGCTGTTGTTTTTTTGTTCCACTCTGTGTCGGCGTTTATCTACGGCTGGCATCATGAACGTAAGAGCATAAAAACCATTCAAAATAAACCCACTTGTGAGCATTTCGCTCGTGCCCATGTCTGACACGCTTTTTTTGGTACTATTTTTTTTTTTTTGTTCTGGTTGCGCCCCATTCCGTGTTTGTGTGTGTGTGTGTTTGTGTGTGTGTAGCATTGTCTTGCATTTTTTTATTGATGGGCTGCTGTGCTGTTTTTTACGACTTCCCTCCACAGCCCAATGGACTGAACTAAACTGGAACTGGTCCGGTCCGGACAGTTGAATTCCGTGTCATTCAAACTCGCACATTCATTTTGTATTGGGTCGCCGTTGTGCAGTTGTTGTCTGTCCCTAAGGCGATTCTCTCATATCCACATATCCACTTCCGTTTGCAATGTATCTTTATCGCTTTATACCGCTTCCGTGCGCCGGCCTTCGTACGAGTCGAGTTGAGTCCAGTTCAGTTCAGTCGCATCGATAGTCTAACGGGGCTCGCATAATTTCCGTAATGACCAATGATATAAATGGAACTCATTTGCCAATCCTCCCCTTTGTCTCGTATTGATGCGCTGCCGTAAATCGACTTTTTCGACTCCTTTTAACGTTTGTAATAATAAATTAAATCACATTTCGGCTTTGCTACTTTTTTTCTCTCCTTTCTTTTTTGTAGTCTGCTTTTTGGGGTAGAGATTTGGTTGCCCCTTTCCACCAAGTTAAATCAACTATTGCCATTACGAATTGGTTGGAGAATTAAGGTTTCGCCTAGTTTTTGGGTACATTGGTTTACTTTAAGAACTTGTTGTGGGCCAACCTTCGAAAGAAGAAGGTTGAGCAGCATTTAGAACATAGCCGAATTTGATGCCAATGCGGTAGCTTCAGACCATAGCCAGGTAGCAGTAGCAGGTGCATATATATATTATATTGTTGAGTTTTTTCATCATATATATTTAGGTATTGCATGTTGTTGGTCTTTTTGTTTTGGGTGTCTGCTTTCTGCAAAATTGGCAGATTTATGTCGCTGTTTTGTTTCTTATATAAAAACAAAAAAAAAACCAGGCAAAGAGCATAAAAAGTAGATGAGTAATGAGCACACTTATATATATATTCAAAATATACATATATGATACGATATAGCTCATAAAGACTGTTCCTATATAGGTACAACTAGGAAAAAAGGTTTATGTTGCTAGTTTCCTAGGAAAACCGCAACGAATGTGTCTGAATATCTTTCAAAGAGACGAATTTAACCAGAAGAAATATGTGATAAGAAGAGCATAAAACATTCCTTTTAAATGGTATAAAGTTAGTACTGTGAAAAGCTAGTTTTTAATCTACAAATTTAAATTTCAACTATAGATGTTTAAAAAAAATATTAGTAGTAGAAAATATCTCTTAATGGAATTAAGCTTAGGAATAAATTCGAAAAAAATTCGAAGGTTTCCGATTATATCTTAAAATAATTAAGAATCGTTTACTTTTCACAATAATAAAACAATCAACACAATTAATGTTTAGAATCCGTGTCATGTTCTACATTTCACAGTCTAATCAAATATTGTCAACCAGAAGCGTGGGAACATAAACAATAAAACGCTGGCCAATGCCTGATGTCTTGTAAACAATTAGAATTTCAACTGAAACCTGTTCATAACAAATGTTTTATAGAACACTCATCAGGGCTGCTAGGCTTTCCACACAAACCTCAAAACGTACGAATACGAATCTTTGCATCTGTTTGAAGTGTCTAGAAGAATTAATACGGCTAGGGAAGTGTTATGTTTGTAGACCTGCCAATATTTTGCTGATTAAATGAAAGACACGTTGCAATTGCAAAACGTTGAAAAACTGTTGGGTAAGGGGAGGGGCAAGATGCGCGGGGCAGCGTGTTGCGAAGTGCTCGTGTCAGCATTATGGGGTCGTCTACGCCGGTCAATGAACCGCTAGCGGAAAACTAAAGAAAAAAAAAAAAAACTGATTACGCTTGCACTTAATAACTCAGGTTGAACTTACATACACACACACACACACATATATATATATATATATATTTATTTATTTCATTTCTATGAGCTCTACAAGTTAAAGTGGAAATACACGCGTCGCAATGACGCTGAATTCAAAGCTAAATGAGGTTAAAATTAAATGCAATTCTTTTTGAAGCATTTTTATAAAATGTTTATTATAAATTGCATTTCAATTTCGACAGCATAATGTTATCAGACCGACAAAAAAAAAACAACAGCTAAAAAAAAAAGTTCGCAAATTGTTTTTAATGCTGAATTTGCAATAATTTAAAAGGTAGCCAGAGCAAAGTTGAAATAAGAAAGTGAGAAACAAATCAAATGAACGACTAAAAAACTTTCCTGATTAAAATGCAGGAATGTCATGAAAAAGTGGTATAAGATTCAGTTAGATGAAACAACAAAAACGATAAGAGATTTCATACAAATTTGTTTTTCTTTATATTTACAAGTAAGAGGAGTCAATTTATATATACATTATACTATGAATTGCAATAGAGCTGTATGTAAGATAATGTCCCACAAGCATGTGAATTCAGTCTGTCATCAATATAATATTACGAACAAAAAAAGCCATACTTTGTTTGAGTATTTAATTTTAAATGAATATACCCACTAATCAAATGAAAAGTATCTGCATTTAACAAAAAAAAAGAATCGATTGCCGAGATCAGCATTAAGTGCTGTTGTTCTTTAACGTCGCTTGATTTTATTTATTGTGCTTGGCATTAAATGCAATTTGATGTTTTAATTAATATATTGAATTACATACACACATGGTTGTCGCCTCAGACTGTGTTCAATTATACAATCAACGGACATTTTAATGTTTGTTAATTGGTATACACATTTGCGTGTGTGTGTGCAGCAACTGTACCTATAAAATACGTTGTTAACCAGGAAAATCTCTCTGACTTTAATTTATGCCTGGCAAATATTTAGCATACAAACACACACACACACACGAACACACACACACACAAACTTATTAATTAAGTGAGACTCTTACCCAAACTCTTGGCTCTTCTTCTTCTGCTTCTTCAGCGCCCTTCGACCCATGTGGATCCAAAAATCGAGAAATCATAAAAGCGTAAAATCGAAATGCCGCCATTTCGTGGTGGCTGCTGTTGCCAAACTTTCAGACTTCCTGTTTGTTGTTCCTCCAACTCATGCTTCGACTGTGTGCCTGTTTGTCTGTCTGTTGTATATAGTTGTTCCACCGTTTCTCCGCCCCTCCGCATCTCAGCTTTATTAACACGCATATCAATTCATTTTGATTGTAATTTATGCCGTAACCAATGGCTGCATATCGCTCACATCAGACCCATCCTCTCTCTGTCTGTCGCGGCCAGTGAACAGAACAGAAAGGGCAATAAAATTATTGTTTATAGATATGTTGCGGCTGCAGTTAAAAGATACAAAGATACACAACGATACATCTCATATGTGGCCGGATAATTGGGCTACTTTCTTTTATTGTTACTGTGCGCTGAAGCGTGGTCTTGAAATGGACAAAAGAAAGACAACGAAACAACAGTCTTAAGTACAAATATACTGAATGAAATGTTCAGAGAAAAACAGAAAGAAAGTAGCATAAAGGAACATATTCAGATTGAATTAAAGATTGAAGCCAAACAACAAACAGAATGCATACAAATGAAAATAAAATGACTCTAAGAGCTATTTTAAAATTGTATTCAATTTCTCAGACATAATTATTGAGACCTAATTAGAAAACAGTATACCAAAATGAAAAGTCAAAAGTTGTATCTTAAAGATAGCCTTTCGATTGTCTTGACACTGACCATGTCCCAATCAGTGTAATTGGGCTAACAGTTGGCCCGTTTTGAAAATCAGGCAACAACTTTAGCCTATTACCAACTGACCCCTTATACCCCCCAACCAATCTCCCTCCACCCAGTTCGGCAGCAAGTCAAAAGACAAACGTCGACAAATGACCCAGCAAAGAGATGGGTAAATGAATCAATGAATGTGAATGCGAATGCGAATACAGGAAAAAGAATCGAAATGAATGTATTCGGTAACAATTCATTAAGCAAATAGAAATGTGCGCTAAACGCATTAAGAGATTAGCACACATCAACAACAACAACCACGGGGAACAACAACGAAGAAGGCTAAGAGTAGTGGGTGGACCAACAATTCTCATCGATAAACTGTCGAACTGGGCAACTTAATGACCCTCATTTCATGTAAATACTACAGCCAGGGGTATACGATTTAGTCAGCAAGTGGCTTGAGGGTTGTGAGAGAGAGAGAGGGATGGATATAAGGAGACGGAGCGGGGAAGAGAGTTAGCCAATATTTAATTGCGAACAAGAGACCAAAAGACTTGTGTCATGTGTGGTTAAGTTCGAGGCATGTGTTTTTGAATAGGTAAAATCATTTGCATTACTTTATTAAGTGCACATTGTTTCAACAACAATGTGACCAGACTCACGCACAATCTACAACCGGAAGTTGCTAGTTAAAACAACACTTAAGTGCAATTATCGATTTTAAGGTTTGAGGGCTAAAAAAGGGGTTGATAATTAAACATATGTAGTCGGCGACTTACATCACATTTGAAATGTATGTACATGGAAACACAAATGCATATTCATTTACATACATATATACGATATATAACTATTAGCTACAAGTAAATCTATGAAGCTTTGAGCTTGCTTCCATATTGCAGAGATTTGCATTTTCCTGCTTTGTTAATGATCATTTTATATAAATGATTATAAATTGAAATGGCTTAAGTTCCATTTTTTTTATCATCAAAGTCTAGCTTTACTTTTTTACTGTATACATTTGTTTCCTATACGATATAGAATATAGAGTCATGGTTTCCAAAGCTTTCAACATCATCCGGCATCAATTTAATTACACTTCTCATATGTTTTGACTCTCTTAAGACTTCCGCTTTATATAAATATATTTAATTAATCTCTGCGTTCCACTTTCTTTGGCATTTTTGACTCGTTTCATCACTTCTTTATCTGCTTTGCGAGCAAACACGCTGACCCACAAAGGCAAAAGAAATCGCATTTCGTTTCGAACGTCACGTTTCATGTATAGTATCCTTTTCATCAAATTCGTGTCTCTCATCATCTTCATCGACCTCCACGTTTCTCATGCGTCGCTGTGTCTGTCTTTGGTCTTTTGTTGTCCCCTCGGACCATGTGATAAACGTTTATGATTATTTTTATGGTCTACCGTTGAAGTTTCAACTTGGCTGCCAATTTGTACGCTGTGATATCTTGGAACTTGATTTACTTTAAATAACACAAAGCTTAGGATGCGGCACGATGTGGGTTGGGATCTTTCATTCCTTCCTGCCTCCCTTTCGACACAAATGCAATTTATGTGTGTGGTAGGAAAGAAAAAAGAGAAAAAGAAAACTTCACACGTGACTGCAGCGAGCAGAGCTGGTGGTCAGTCAACATAAAAGTCAGGGCCATGGCTGCTCCTGCTCCATCCTTTGTCCACATGGTGTGAACAAATATTTTTTAGAGGGTGTCAACCACTTTATGCGGGTCCTTTTTCTGTTACTGGCCACCACGGGCTACGTGTCATTTGGCCTATCTGGTACTGCAAATCTTTTTGCTCCCCGGCATCCCCAGCTGGATAACAATTTCCATAATCGCTGGTTAAACAAGGCCGCACACACACGCCTGGTCAAGCTTACCACACGGTAAAGGGAAGGTGGAGGTGGAGGGATAAAGTCTCTGGAAAAGTCGCAACCCGTTTAGAATGAGCACACATTCCATTTTTATGTGAATTGCCATAAGCCTTTGCCTTGTTTGAATTATGCTTTACATATTTTTATTCACTTAACACACACACACACTCGTCCCCTTTGGGGGGGGACTTAATCAAATTATGGCTTATCTCAACTTAGCGGAGGTCAAAACGCAAATAGCCATAAACATGTAGATTATAAGCGGACACACACGAAACTCAACCAATGGTTAACCAAAAATAACCAAAAGGTTTCACCAAAGTCCTTTTGACCTTGTTTCTGGTACATTTTTATGGGACCACTTTAATGAACTTCAGTCCAGTGCATTTCAAAATGTAATTAATGCCACAATTTTATGAGTTTACATAGCTTAGATCAAACTAATTTACTGATCTTGGGTTGTAATATATTTAGTTACTAAAAGAAACTACTTTAAACAGTTCTTAAAATGTGCAAATATTTGCGATGGACCCAAGACGGACCTATTAAATGAATACAGTTTATAAATCTTTAGAGATGCAATAATTTGATGAAGCCACGTTCAACTCTTAGTATCAAAGGGCCAAGGAATTTGAAACATAACAAAGTTTCTTACATATATCTGAAACATCTAAGTGAACATATATTGAATTTTAAATTGAAAGTAAAGTAAAATGGAATTTAAATGTGACGATGAATTATTATTCACGAAAGTTTCTCAACAATTAGCATTAAGTCTGTTTTTTATTTTTGACTTTAGCTTTAATCAAATAAATATATTTCTGGTGTCAAATTGCCCAACAAATCTCAACTTTCGTTCCAAATTATAAGCTTATAAAAATGTTAAAAGCAGCCGACATGAAAAAAACAAGAAAAACAACCACAGAATATGTTGAATGCTGCTGGTCGCAAAACGTAGAACCAAGAAAAAAAATCTATAAATATCGACAACTGCTTTTGGGAATCCTTGAGGCGAACGATGTCAGGAGCCGGGCATGATTTCATGCTCAATTCAAATGTTGTTCAATCTCATTCAAACAATTTGTATTGTAGTTTTATTACCACAATAAAACGGATTAAGCAGCCCGGCTACAAAACCGATACAATGAACCCCGCTAGCAAAGTGGGCGTGCCAAAGGGCGACGCCCACATTCTTTTGCTCTTACGTTCCACATGTACATGTGTGTCTCTATGTGTGTGTGTGTGCGTGTGTGTGTGTGTGTAGCGCCTTTTAAATTGACTGAATTTCCGCACGGCTTAAATTTTCTGACAAAACGAACGAAAAAAAAGTGAAGAATATTTCACGCATCAACTGGCAGACAAGAAGACGTTGGGCAAACGGGGGGCGTGTTGTCCATATTATAGAGTCCTTGAGGCCCATTGCCGGCATTCCTGTTTTTCACACTTTGCTGCTTGTTGGTGTTGCACAATCAGTGACACGTGGCAAGTGCCATATAATTTATATCAACGTCTTTACTTTATATTTTTTATTACACAGTTCCTTTTTTTTCAGTTTTTCATTTTTTTTTCAAGTGTCAAATATGATTTGCTTTAAACTGTTGCAATATTTTTGTTTGGCTTTTTTCAGTCTTTAAAATGTTTGAGTTTCGGTTAAAATCAATTTCTTTGGCTGTTTTTCGTTTGGGAAAACTCATTTCGATTAAATCTTTTCATTTCTCATTATGAAAAGAAATTTATTTTCTCTAGCAAAATATTTCTTTTCATTTATTTTTACAATATTTTTGTATTCCTTAAGCTGCTTTTACAGAAACGCTTTGAAAGTTTTCTCTCTTCCTTACTTCTTTTTTTTTTATCAATTTGTTAGATTTTACGGTGCGACTGTTCCTTTCAGAGTTTTTGGCTCTGATCCCTATCTAAATCTATTACAATTCATATTCATATGCCGCACACACGCCACCACTCCCCTCCTCCGCCCTCGTAACAAGTAGCATGACATAGTCAGAAAGTGAAATCAAGTGTTAAAGAGTTTTGAGAAGGATGTTGAAAAAAAAATCTTGAACCCTTAACAATGTCGCAATTTCTTTTACACTGGCTTTTTGTAGCCCTTTTTATTACTAGCATTTCCGTTTGCTGCTTAGCCTAATATCGAAATAAACATACTTTATCCGTTATTGCCGTCAAATTTATGGTTTCTTAAATGCTGCCAAAACCCCCACTACACCCCTGAAGGAAATATGAGACGCACATGCTACGCATTATGCACGGAAAATTGAATGGATTTTGAAAAGGGTCTTCACGTATGTTTGGCCAGTTCTTTAGATGTGGCCAGCAATTCGATTGGTTGCAACTTTAGACATTTGTCCAAGTTTATGACAAGATGCTTGTGGGGCAATATATGAAAGTTTTTTTTGACTGGCTTAAATAGCGGGCATATGTTGAAAATTGTCTGCGACTTGTTTTCAATTGAAGCTTCAAACGGAGCGCCAAGACGAAAAAATGTGCATTCACAATCGCAATTAAAACCAAGTTACAAGGTCACAATTTTTGCACAGACAAGGGAAAAAATTCTTAAAGTGTCGACGGCGACGCCGACGCTAACAAAATTGCAATTTTGCACATGAGAAACAAATGTGCTGGTGTGTCAATGTGTGTGTGTTACCCTTCCATGGAATGCAATTGAAATCCCTGACAACATAATGCCATGGTAGGGTAGGTGGGGATGGCTCGTCTCCTCAACAGACACCACCTACCCCAATGTAACCGAAAACACAACAACAATTACAACAACAACGACGGTTTCCCAGCATTGCTTTTGCGCAGGCCCGAGACTGGAAAATGAATTACAAGTGTTTGCGAAGTAGGGACACAAGAGCAACAGCAGTCAAACTCCCTGCAACAACAACAACAACAAGAACACAAGCAAAATGTAAATCACAATCATGGCGGCCACGGCTGCTGTTTGTTATTTCTTTTTTGTTTCAGGTGTGAGCTCACACGCACAAGAGAGTCGTAAAAATTAACGCAAAAAAAAGCGAACAAAAAAAACAAAAAACACATGTATTGGAGCAAGCGCATAATTCATGTTTTACAAAAACAGCAACGCCCTCAGTGCGTTAGTATGCGTGCATATATTTCTCTTTCGCTCCCACAGTGATTACTGTATTTCAATTATGTTTCATGGAAGGCATAAATTTACATGCGACTCTTTCACACTCCAGACAGCGACCAGGGTTTCAAGCAAAATTTATATGCATGTAAGTATGTACATATATTTAGGGACTTCGATTACACAATGTATGCAAGCTATCACAACCAACACCTGAAAATTGCATGTGCCGTTGTTGTGTATCACTCTTGTTTTTGAATTTTTACATGTTTGTTTACACTACGTACGATAGTTAAATGTGCTAAATCTATTTTTGCCCGCACCTTCACTACGCGTCAGCTCGCCGCATTGCCAACTGATCACAAGTACGCACATATATGCAAAGACAATGTAATGATACAAGATGCGAAAACAGACCATAGAGCACACGAAACAAATTTTAATATAGCGGCAGTGCGAGGAGTATATGCCATGTACATACATACGACAAAGTATGAGCAGAACGGCAACAGGAGCTACATTGCAGCGATCACCTTTTTTGTCTGTGAATAAGAAGATGATATAATTTCGCGTCTTTGTTATTACATTGTCTTTGCATATATGCACATATGCGTATCGATAAATAGAATAACGATGACATCAATTTGAGCTCTCAACACTTTGCTTGTGTTGCTAAACAGAAAGTAAATAAAAGCAACCAAAATAAAGAAATCATTAGAAAATCGTGTAGCACATTAGTCCAACTGTCGGCACCACCCACAATTTGCCATAATGTTGAACACGCAAGTCAATTGATGCAATTTGTTCGACAAGCTGCCGGCAATTGAGCCGCCGCCTTGGCTTTGGGTTCTTATTCCTTGTTCCTTCTTGGTTCATGTTTCTTTGGGTCCCCAGTGACAATTTGACATGAGAGCTGAAAATGCCGTAACAGGTTCACGGTCTGCCGGGTGTACAAAGTACTACACTACCAGTACATGAATCTCTGCGGGGTTGCGGTGTTGATGGTGTGTGCGTATGTGTGTGTGTGTGTGCTCATCAACAGTTTGCAGTTGCTGATTTAAGGGTTGGCCGCCCTTAAATGAATTGCGGCGATTTATTGCGGTAATACTCATTTAGTCGCCCGAGAAAAAACAGTGGGAGTTGTGTGTGTGGCCCACAATGCTCAAGTTGAGTGCAAACAATGCACACAATAAAAATAAATCTCCAACTGGTTGGTAGCAGGAAAAAAGAGGAGGAGGAGGGTGAGTCTTTGGCGTTAGATACAAGTGTGTTTAGTTATACCCGTGGGAAGTCGTCTGTGGCGACGTTTTTAATGGCTGTCAATGTCCGTTGAAAGTTGCCAATTACTTTCAACCTGATGTCGCATTGATTATCCCAACAGTTTTTGGTATTCATGTCACTTGCAGCATTGGCTAAGTTAATACATATACATACATATGTATGTGTGTACAAATATATAAATATGTATGTTGGCAAGTCTGCCTATTACAATAATCACTATAATTGGGCTTTGGTTTGACAAAAGAAAAAAATGTACGTGATAAGCATTTAAGTTATCGGGTCTATGTCTATGTCCTGGCAATTAATAAGCCAATTTTCTGGCACCAAACTTATCAGTGGACCACGTAAATCAGCATTATGTTGAAAACCGAAATGAAAATGAGCTGAAAATTCAATTATACCCGTATGGGGGAAGGGGAATATGTCTCTCAAGTCGCCTGCATAAATCAAGAAACCTGTCGTCCTAGTATTACATTTTAAGCGGATTTGGAGCAACCCAAGCAACTAGACGCAGCTCCATAACTCATTGCCGTACTGCTTGGCTGCACGATGTTTGTCGCACATTTTAATTTATTTTATAATTTATGAGCAGCTTTGCCACCTACCTAACAGGTGGCGCTACCAACTAAACAGGATAGTGTTGCGTAATGCTAATTGCTTGATAATGGTGTCTTCCTGTGAACATAATAGCATAATTAATCGATATTAAATGAACATACCGAACAACATCACCAGGCAGACGCGGCACAACAATAAACGCCGGAAATCCCACAAAAGGTTAAATTAAACGTAGTAATTGTTACCGGCACAGACAACACAGCCAACCCCTCAAGCTCTCTTCCTCACTGGAGGGCACACAACAAAGAGTAGCCCAGACACGCACCAGTCTCGTGGGTGGGTGGGGTAGCTCGTTGAGAGTTTTTGATTTTTAAGCGCAGCACGACAGCCCACGAATGTTGGGTGGGGAGAATCTGTCGTAAAGCGCACAAAGTCACACGGCAGGTGGCGGCAGTGAGCCAGGCGGGGGATGATGGACCGCAAAGTGATTTAAATGCATTCTTAATGGGATGAAATTATGTGCTCGGTCTGATTTGCGGTTTCAATGGCTTCAGCACCCCCAGCTCAAGGGCAAGCAACATCCTCCAACATTATTTTGCAGTCATGAATATGCATACACTTGCGCTTTTGATGTGCGCACTTGCGAATATCCTTGGCAAGTATTCTGCATTTAGAGATAAACTTATGCTGGTCTTAAACTAAATTCTTTTTTTTTTTAATTACAAAACCTTGCCTACAAAATTCTAATTATAGTTTAGAATTTCATAAGCGGTGCGTGACCCACGAAATCGGCTTAAAATAATAATAACAAAATAACAATTTGTAGCGACTTGCGTTTATGGGTCACATTAAGAATTCTTATCTATGCTAAGCAGAGTTCACATTTTCTTTGAACGCCAACTGACCCCAGCAACTAACAGCTTAACCTTTTGAAGGACAGGGATACAAAAGCGTTAGAGGGGTCGAGAATAAATAGAGAGCTTAGTTTATATCAGTATACGGGTATGGGATAAAATGTGAAAAAAGATTTCTTAATTTTTTTTTATACATCTTTGCTAAAGTTTTATTTTAAACAGAAAAAGAAAAATTAAGTCACAAAAAATGTGCTGTGCTATTAATGATGAAAAGAAATTATAATGTCTAAATTGAAATTCTTAAAAGCCTGTTTAATTTTATTGTTTTAAAACACATATTTTATATTTTAACATACGAAAATTTTAACTATTAGAAATGACTCAAATATTTTTTTGGCAACAATTTATTTTGCTTTGTGCCTAATCACATATGTACATAACAAATTGACTAAAATAAAATGAATTTAATTCCAATCATTAAAATGATAAACTCTTTAACATATAAAAACAATTATTTGACTAGTTTCATTTTGAGGCTCAATCACTAAAATATTTTCGTGGTGAAGTTTTTCAAAGCTGTCTGTAATCATACATTTTGAGCTATCAAATTTCGATGCTTGTTTGACAATCGAATTAAATGTGACACTTAAAGTTTATGCTCCACTGGCAAACTCTGTGGCGGCAAGTGACCATTAATAGCTGGAAAATTTAAGTACACTTTACAGAATGATTGTTCAGTAAACTCATAACGATGGATGCTTTTGGAGCGAGCGCGCATTTCGGCAACAGTGTCTGCAAACTCTATCATCTTAGTGGACAATTGTGGCTCACGCACATAGAAATCGTCACCTGATTAAGAATATCAAATTAACATTTTCTGATAACCAAAGCGAACGTCAATTTGTATAATGCAAACCTGGTAAGACAAACGTAACACCGTCGGTGCAGTTGTAACCAACGGGCAGTAGCATGGTTGTGCCCAATTTACTGCGCTGTGCCGTAAAGGCAAGTAGCTTGTTGTAATCCTTGATGCACAGCAGTCGCGAGAGCTCATAGATTTGTGGCGGCAAAAACCAAATTTCGTTATGCTGATACATACGCAGCAATTCCAACGGTGAGCGCCACTGTCAAAGATGTTCAATAAGGTCATGTTAAGGTTGACATTAAAGAGTCAAATATACTAGCTTACCATGCACTCCTTGACCTCAATGGGCTCTACCAACAGACTGGGCTGAGAATCTAAAAAGGCCATGAAGAAGACAGTTTCATAGCTAAAAGATATTAAAGAAAATACAATAAAATTTAAGAAAGAAAGTCAAAAACATGTTTTCTTGCTGACCCTTTCTTAATAACCGCCGGACTAGCCCAGGCTGACCATTCGTGCAGTGCCCACAGATCCGGGACCACATTTAATTCACGACATAGCTCAAGGAATTCACTTGGTTTGTTATGCACGCGCCGCTGCCACGACTCGCGATCAAAGCTGAGATGGTCGTGCTGAAACTGAGCAGTCAGAGAGACTTGGTTCCACTGTTCCAGCTGTTTGCGGCTGCGACACAATAGAATGCCCACCTCCTCGAAGCACTCACGCAATGCTGTCAAGCGTAACGTTATCTCACTAAATAAATGCGTATCGCAATGATTAGACGAAATCGCTTATCTACAGATTGTGCCATAAACTAACCGTGCCCAAATCTTTGAACGTTTGAAGAACCGATCATAGCAACCGTTGCCCTGTGGCGCCAATATCGCCGGCCGGTGCTCACTGATAAGCACCAGGCGACGCAGGGCCTCCTGAGGAACACCGAATTGCTCAAAATATTGCAGCCAGGCGACGTTCTCATCACTTTCCGTATCTAGTAGACCACCGGGAAACACAGTTTGATTAGCAACCATGGCGGTAGCATCGCTGCGCTTTAGCATTAGTAGCTATGGGAAGGAAAAAAAAGTTTGTTTATATGACCTTTTGAACTTTATAGTTATTTTGCTTACATTGTAATCCTCGCTAGCTGCTGCTGCGGGTGATACAACAATAATGCTAGCCGATGTGCGCCATTGAGTATTTGTATTTGTTGCACTCTGTGTCATCGTATTAATTATTATTTATTTACAATTTGTGTTTATGGCCAGTTTGCACGGCTGGTCAATTGGTTGCGCTTTAACAAGCCACCGTATCGATAACTGCGATAATTGTTGGAATCGATTACAAAGTGATAAGCGCAGATACAAACAACAGGTTGGGGTGGGTACAGGTGCACCTGAAAACCTCAATTACTTGTTTAACAACGATAACAATACAGTATTGCACACAATATTTTTTCCCAAATATATGTATATATTTAATCAGCTTTTGACATTTTAGGTATTTCTGGCTATATTTGTATGTGGGTTTGCAGTACATTAATGATCATGCCAGAATGTTTATTTGTTTATAACTGGATAGTTAAGCATAGTTTTGGTGCACATATATTGATTTACCAACAACAATATTTTCTTTACTTTTTTTGGGTTTTAAAAACATACATATAAATCTTATTATTAATCCATTAATTGCTAAATGTTTTGACAGCTTGCCTGTGCCTGTGTACATGTGTTAGTAAGTGTGTGTGTGTGTGTGAATTGTAACTAGATCGCAAAATCTGAACTAATTTCAAGTTTCACATTTTGTGCCAATCATCGTTACAAAACGTAAAGTTGATTATGACCACCACGCCTACATTTAGTCGTCTTTCTTGTTGGTCTCATCCTCATCGTTGCTATCGTTATCGTAGATCGCCGGCACCTCACCATTACGCAGCAATTTACCAACAAATTCGTATTTCTCCTTGAATTGCATTTCCCAATCGCGTATCGAGTCCATTTCCATGGCACCCAAATCGCTCAGATCATCGTACTCATCGTTATCATTTGCGACTACACTAAATGTGGCCAAGTTACGTGAGGCATCGCGTCCAGCAAAGGTAGCATATGGACCACCAGGCCCATAAAAACGCTTACCCTTGGTGACGTCATAAACATTTCCATTTACAGCAACAAGTACACGACCATCTGGTTGATTACCATCAAAGGCACGCAGCTCCTTGATGGTGAAATCACGTCGTAATTTCGGCAACTCCGGCTCAGCCGGTTGCTGGGCCGCATCCCGTCCGCCTGGACCTTCGCATCGATCACGCACAATTTTGTAGATCAAAAAGCAAATTATGGAGAGCAAAGCCAGGTTCATGGGACTGTAAAAGATTTCCCGAAATGCGGATGCCAGAAATGAGGATTCAGCTGTTGCATCAGCCTCAATCGTATTTGGGGCGTCCATCTTCTTAAAATTTGAGTTTTGCGTTGTTTGTTGAACTTTGTACACGCAGTTGCCCGCAGCGTTTCCTTTTCTTTATATATATATGTGTTTCGCACTTATGTATGAGATGTAAATCGCCTATCAGACACACCGAATCAAGCAAATGAATTTTGCATGTATTTAACAAAGTATGTTAATTTCTCTTTCTAGAACAATGCTTTTTTTCACCCTGTACCTGTGTCTGAAACAGCTGAAAAGCGACGAGCTGACAGCTGACACTGAGCAAGAAACTTATGCGAAAATCGGTTATCGACACCACAGACAGTAGTATCGCTACTTGTTGCTCATCCATTAAAACATATTTATCAACACTGTTGTTTAGTTTCGAGCACAAAATGCATTACTTTTTTATTTCTTTTTGTTACGTATGCTTAATGGACAATTAACAAACTCTTAGAAGCAATGAAGCTTGATTACTTTTAGGTTTTGAATCAACAAGCACCTTTGCTGACATTAACCAAGAAAATGCAAAAGCAGTCGGCTATCGGTGCTGTGGACAAGATATCGGTACTTGTTGCTCCTGCAGTGTAACGGACAGTAAGCGCTTGAAGCGCATTTATCAACTTAATCGCTTGAATTCCTGCACTTTGTAAATTGGCCAGCAGCGATTTAAGCAACAGCCCAAATAAATGAAAATACTTAGCTGGTTGCTAAATATGCGCCTTAGCACGTGCATAAAATCGAAGTGTATTTAAGGTGAAGCAACGCTCAGTCAAAATTACTCGCATTTACACATTCAGTACCAAAGCAAGTGTTTTAAAATGAAAATTGTAAATAGTATCTTAATTTTGAGCTGCATCCTGGCAGTCTCTGCTACTAATACAGAGGAACAGAAGATTGAGGATTTGTTGACGGAGAATACCAAGGAGCTAAACGATACTAAGGAACTACTGGTTCACATCGACAGCACAAATGATAAAATTAGGGCTAACATTGATGAACAGCGCGGCTGGCTTAATGCCATCAATAATTTAAACGTTTTACTGTCGAAACTAAACAAGTCCCTCGATGCACATTCCACGGTGCAGGCGGAGGCATTGCAAAACGTAACGCTGAAGTCAGGTCTTGCTGCGGACCGTGTAATCAAGGAGCTAGCCGCCTTGACGCGCCTGCAGCTCTCCACAAAACAACAAATAAGCGGGCTGGAACAAAAGCTGGATGCCTATCAGAACCATGTGCTGCAAAATGTTCGCGGCATTGAAAACAACATACTCGGCTTGACCAAATTGATAACTCGTGCTGTATTGCCAAAGATAAATGGACTTCAGAGCTCCTTCAACAGCCTGGAGACTTCGCAAATTAATATTGAAGTAGAGCTTCAATCACTGCCGCGCATCAAGGAGATCACCGAGGACTCAAATCGCAAGGTAATTGCTCTAGACGACCAGCTGATCAGCGTAAATCGCACCCAGAGCGAACGTCTGTCTGTGCTGTCGCAAGAAGTCTCCAAGCTGAAGCCTTTGAATACTTGGCAGATTGAAAGTGCGTTGCATGAGCTAATCATCTCACAGAAACGCATTGAATGGGATCTGGAAGTTGAGCTCTCATCACGTCCGCGTCCTGCTGCTGCTCCCTTCAAGCCCGATGGACGCTCCAGCGCCGCATATCCCGTCTGGCTGCAGCCTCTGCCCTGTGAAGCCGTTGCTGCCCAACAGTCCCCTTCAGGTCCAGTACTAATTTAGGCACGGCGCCATCTTTCAATAAGACAGCTACTAAAGAACGAACAAACACTTTGTAAATATTGTAATAATTAATTTTTGGGTTTTTCTTTTATAATAAATATTATATAAAACCGAGTTTTTGTAAATAAATAATGTAATAAATTATACAATCTTTAAACAAAACTATTTGAATTTGTGCTGGTAGCTCCTTGTCTTTCAGGTGTTGAAATGTTGAAATGCCAGAAATTGAACAGGAATAGTTGAGGTTATGACTAATTTTTTATTGGTTCGATTAAATACATTAAACTTTCAAACAAGATTGAGAGTAGAACTGATTAAAAAAGCATACACTATATGGTTTTAATTTCTATTAAATTTAAATACACAAGGTTATTGGTAAAATCAGACCTTTTATTATTAATCTTTAAAAATTTATCAACCCAAATTGGAACAGCAGAGTTTTAATTTCCCTTGTTGTGTTTTAATTTCTTGTATGTTGTTTACTTACAAAAGGGAAATTAAATCCTTTTGAATTTGAGTACTTTAAAATTGTTTTAAAAACAAACTTATTAAATTGTTTGAAAAACAAACTTATTAAATAAATCTTATATTTATTTCAAAATTATTAACAAGTCAGTGCTTGTTCGTTGGGCCAGTTGAAGGTACTGACCGACCAATAAACAAAAAAATTCTGAATGAATTCTTATAATTTGATCAGTATTCGGAGATTTGGGTTTTTCCGGAACCTATGATGTGTGGGCACGTTTTTATTTGGATGTAAACAGAAAATTTTGTCAGAAATGTTCGCTATCTCCGAAAAATGTAAAGACGTGACTTCACAAATAATAAATTTACAGTCAAGAAGTCGGTGAACTATATTTTTTGTTTGGCAGATGATAAATGTCATATTGTTTATGGAATAAAAGCTGATTGAGCTTAAATGATAAGACTTAATCTTAAGATCTGCAGATTAATTGTTTTACAACATAAATTGATCAAGTCTCTTCTTCCCATGCAGCATGTGTTTACAATAAGCTTTAAATATTTGAGCTGATTAACTTAATAGTATACCAGACACGTGCTAAAATTGGCACAGTTACGACTATTTAAGACGCAACCCACGCCAACAGAAGGCAGTGAATAATTGAACGGTCAGTCATGAAAACGTTTTTAATCGTACCTGTTTTGTGCTTTGTAGCAGTAGTCTACGGTCAGGATAATCAAGTAAGTCTGTGACTAAAAAATTAACTGAGAGTGCTTTATTGTACCTAAAAATATATCCTTATTCGGTAAATGCCAATAAGTTTTTTTTAGCTGTCTTCTTAATATCCTTTGCTCTTTAAACTTACTGTTCACCGTTAACAACTTAACTTAATGGTTTTCAGGACCGAGCTTTCGGCGACGCCCAAATACTTGGCATTCTTGAGGAGAACAATGAGAAACTGAAACAGATTGACATTAAAGCCAATGGCATTAGCGACTCACAAAAGGGTATTGAGAGAAAGTTGATAGCTTTGGGCCGAGATGTTGGCGGCATTGGACGCGTTGAAGATGAACTCAAGAAACTGGAACTGGAATTAGATAACAATTTTCAGTCGACGGACGCCAGCATTGGGAACCTCACGGCCAGCATCCGAGCTGTCGAGAATAGAACTGATCTTGCCATTGCAAGTCTAAGCCAAGGACAGCAGGATATTAAACAGGTGCTCGACAAGGTAGATGAGAATCAAAACCGTTACGAGCGCAGTTTTGAGGAGGTGGCCAAGTCGGTGCAGCTGCGCCTTGCTGGTATAGATAATCTACTGAAGCAGTCAGTGCTTAAGGAGCTAGCTGCACTTGTGCAAACGTCCAGGAATCTGGAGAAATCTCAAATAGCTATCGAAAGCAAGGTTATCCGGCTGGATGAGCTCACTGTACTGAGCGCCATTACAGCAAACAACGTTCAACAATTGGAGAAAGGATTGCGTTCCATCAATGCTACCACACAAAACCGGTTGGCAGCTATTGCACAGGGTGTCCAGCAGGTGGGCATCACATCTTGGCAAATAGACAACAAGTTGGGTGTGCTACTCAGCGCCCAGAAGAACATTGAGCGTGCTGTGATTGAGTGCAAGAATTGTCAGCAAAAACCGCAGACGAGTTACTATCCACAGGATTACTGGAATCTGCCTGGTCAGCAGCAATCCTATGAGTAGGCGACTAGAAGCTAAACAGAGTAGAGTAGCTATGCCAATGCTAAAGAGGCTTCCTATCTGCATTAGCTCTGGTAAAGCAAGCATGACAAATAGATGAATTAAACTTAAATTTATTTCTGTTTTATCAATTGTAATACATATACAAATATTTATGCGTTGACCTTTCTGTAACTAGTTTCTAAATAAAGAACTTTAATCGGCATGAGCTAATTAAAGTTTATTTTCTTTTTCTACAAACACAATTCAACTAAAATTTAACAAACGATATTTTAACATCATCGTACAGGCATACTTTATATCACCTTTGTTCTTTATTTTAAACTTAACTTTTCTTTTATTTAAAACGTGTCTTCCTCTTTTAAAAGCAATTACAGTTCATTAAATTTTTTACTAACTAACAAATGCACTTGGAGTTTTATTAAGTTTTTATCTTAAAATATTTTTCATTTTGATGTTAATAAACCAACTGTTTGATTAAATATCAACTGAAATTTGTAGTCATTCCGTTTTCAAACCAAACGACTTAGGATCTATGGGGTTAATTTGCCCATCGGCAAGGTTAAAATTAATAAGCACATGTGAGTCATGCTGACTCTTATGCTCGGAACGATGTAAATTCTTTTTGGCCAAAGCCCGGAAAGCCTCAATGCTCATATCCGTCTTGATTGTATCGCTGCTGCTATCCGGATTTTCGGGATACATGTCATCGCCAGGCAAAAGTTGCACCCATCCATCTGTGCATTTGTACAAGACCGGATGTGCGATTATAACATTGCGCTTAGCTGCTCGCTGCTGAGCAAATTGAAGCAGTTGCTCCAAAGATTGGAAGTTAAGACAACGCGACAGCTCGTAAACTTGCGGAGGTGGCAACCACAATTGCTTTTTCAGCCCAGACTGCAGATAATCTAAGGGGGAGCGCCACTACAAAAAAAAAGGTTTGGTAAGTATGTAGGTATGGGAAATATTAATTCTTTAGGGTACACTAACCGCATAATCTTTAACCTCATTGGGTTCATTAAGAACTTGGGGATGCTCCTTAAGTGCTGTCAGAAAGAACGTAGTTTCGAAACGCTTTTTGAACGTCGAGGGTGTGCGCCATGCGCACCATTCGTGCAGAGACCACAGGTCCGGCAGCACATCTAGCTCCTCGCAGAGTGTAAGGAACTTGCTCGCATCTTTGTGGACCACCTGCTGCCAATGTTTACGATCAAATTGTTCATTAAACTGCGCGTAGCCTTCGGCAGATGTAAACGTTTTGCGATCCCGGCACAACAAAATACCCATTTCTTCGAAAGTTTCACGCAGGGCAGTCAGACGCAGCGATATTTCACTTAAGCAATAGACACATTTGTAAAAATTGTGAAACTTTATTATTTTATAACTTACCTGTTGAGAATATTTTGGTTTGGGTCCAGTGGAGTAGACACCTGGCAAAGTTCACCAAGCTTGGCAGCACTCATGTCGTAACGCTGAAAGTGTTTTAGCCAAGCAGGCGAGTTGTCTATCGTTTCACAAACCCCTCCTGGAAACACCGAGGAGTCCGGCATAAAACTGGATTTGGAGCTCCGTGTGAACAGCAGCGCCTATAGAAAACCAACAAACACCTTTTAAGCGCCATTAATTATTATGCAACATATACAAACATTATAGTCAAAAGTTGATGGTGCAGCACAGTTGTCCTTGGCCAAGAGAATTAAGCTGGCCGATTTACGTATGTTGTTTATCACCTGCTTTGACATGGCTTAGATAAAAGATAACAAAAACAAAACGCGGACGCCCTTGTTAATGTGACTGACAGAAGGGATATGCTTCTGATTGCACTATCGATATTTTGTAAAAACCACAAACTCGCTTTTATCGATCTTATTATAGTGTGAATGATCGCGCCCTCAACTATCGAGATACCATCAGCTGATTTCAATCAAGTTCACGGTTCAAAGGTGGCAACAAAAATGATTTTACTCAATTTGTTGGCAAGATTAGCCATACGCATTAACCGGATCCCAACATGACATCCTCAGAGGACACCCAGAGTGAATATAGACCCTCGGCTAGCTTAATACTAGCAGGCAGACATTTGTCCACATTTCAAGAGCAGTTTGATTACAGAGTAAGTTTAAGAAGCCCTTAAACGCAAGGATCAAATAATAAGCATAACCGAATGTACTTAGCTTTTGCTGATCAAGCGCACGGAACACACATCTTATGTGCTGAATCATTGCGTCTTTCCTGGCGGCGTCTTTGACCCCAAGGCAGATGAGTCTCTCGATTGGTTGACATACTTCCAAGAATGTGGCATAAAAAAGGCACAGCTTGAGCTCTTGAGCAGTCGGCAAACCAAAGGGAGACCAGAACTCATGACCAGTGGACAGCATTTTACAAGAGATATCTCTCTGCGTCTTACCGCTCTGCGTGAAACCTTCGAAGAGGTGGGAATTCTACTGTGTCGCTCCAATCTAAAAGATTTGGACATGGGTCAGCCGGCACAGGTGTTTTTGAAGCCATTTGAAAAAGTGTTTTGGCAACAGCGCGTCCACAACGATGCACACCAGTTTTTGGCGCTATGTCGCCATTTGTCAGCCATTCCCGATCTCTGGGCACTGAGCGAGTGGTCTGTTTGGCGAACACCAGCCTCAGTTTCAAATAAAAAGTACGACACGGTCTATTACTTTGCCGCTTTGGAATCAAGCAGCGTAGATTTGTTACTGGAACCCAGTGAGGTGGCTTCGGCTCATTGGTTGCATCCTGTCGACAGCTGGCGTGCCTCGCAAGAGGGCGTCATCTGGTTGCCTTATCTACTTCTGTATGAGACAGCGCGTTTAATGAACCTGACGCGATGGAAACAGCTTCTTCACTTTGCTCATCGTCGTAGCGCCCGGGGATCCATGCTGATGCAACCAATCTATTATCGCACCAGTGATTGTCTCTTTGGCGTCTTACCCGGCGATGAGCTCTATGTAGATGAGCCGCACAACTGCACTGAATCTATTATCCTGAAAACAACTATCAATGAACTTAATGCTCAAGCGAAAAGATATAATCGCTATATGATCTATAGTTTTCAAAAGGTCGACTTTGCCTGCAATGTTATTCCCCAGGATGGACATCTGCCGCTGCAAGCGCTTGTCAATACGCGTCTTGCTAAATTGTAGCAATCATTTTTATAAACTTGACTTATATTTTGACATTTGCCTTGTGTCTTAGTTAGATTGAATATTAAATTTTGTCATAAATAAAGATTTGTAGTTTATAAAGTTTGTACTAAAATAAAAACATTTGAACTACATTAAAGTACCACTAGTTAACTCTTCTTGTATATTGCGACATGCGTGACATAAATCCTGTGTTGCTGTCAAACGCTCTTTGGCGCACTGCTCTAAGGCGACCATTTTATCCTTCTTCTGCAGAGCCACACCCATTTCTGACACGGCACGTGAGTATTCAATAGCCAGTAATGTATCGGAGAGATCACTATCCAAAACGGAATTGCACAGTGCACATGTCGTAGACGGATCTTCGTTAGATTGTTGCTGTGCGGCTATTTTATCGCCGGTGCGAAAAATAGTCGAGACGGTGGATGCATAATTAAGTTGTAAATTGGCCACAAAGGCGTTTGTCAGATTTTGCAGGCTTCCATCAGCGGACAGGTCAAGTTGAGCCTTGAGAAACGGTTCTAATTGCTGGGCGTGTACATAAAACTGAACTTCCTGTTCGTTGAGGTCCTTCAAGGGACGCAAAAGCTTGATACCATCCTGCAAGCGATCGTCCAGCAGCGAAACATCTAAGGCAACGCTACCGCCACGTCCTAAGGCAACAGACGTCAACAACTGTGTGGCCAACATGCTGCTTATGCTAGATTCAAAAACATGGGTACATCGCAGATAATCGGCCACACCGCCAATGAGCCTCTTACGCTGCTGCAGTAGATAGTCTTGGCGAGATGTCAAGCTACGCAGCTGTTGTTTGATTGTTAATTTGGGTGCACTATAATCCTTTAAAAGCTGCAAGCTGTTGATTTCTGCGTCCAGTTGTATCACATAGAATTCAAATGGCAAATAGCGCTTGTGTAGCTTATGCAGAGCTGGCAGTGAATCATCATCTCCAGGATTATCTATGTAGAGCACACGGGCATTGCAATGCAATCGCTTAAACGTATTTTGCGTCTGTGCAAAGTGAAGCATGTCAAGCAACACTAAGGAGGCGGCGCTGCCGTCCACTAACAGCAGAACTTCAGAACTGCGAGGCAATGCTTTGGCGGCGCCAAGAGCGGCACGGAATTTATGCCTGGCATAACTCAAAAAGCATTGCTGGCATTCAGCCGTACGAAAATTTAATTTGTAGAGATCATTAGAACTAAGATTGCACTTGCTGCAGCTCCCAGCACTGAGAACTGCTTCTGTGGATGATGAACTAGGGAGCATTGCATGCGTGGCACCCTCATCGCCAAAATCATCTTCGCCAATGCTGCACATTTAAACTTATGTTTCAACAACTAATGAAATTAAGTAAACTCTCACAAAAAACTGGGCGCGTGTACCTATTAATGATGGGACTTAATGGTAAACAAAATGTCATCACTAATAGAGCCGTATTCACGGTTGCTATTGATTTCGATATCATGTGGTATCGAGTAAATGCGTATGTAGCCAACACGTCTTGCAAGCAACCTTGCGCCCATCAATTAAGTGCAGTGAAAAATATAAAAATAACTATTTAAAACTATATTTTGTTGCAAAAGACAACAGCATAAGGTTAATTTAGTGCGTAAGGTATGTGTAAAAAGTGTTAACATGTTGGAATGTTGCTTAAGTGAATGAAAATTTAGCGCTAAAATTTAGGTGCTCCTTGTAACTGTGTGTATGTCGTCTGCTTGTGAATGTGTGCGTGTGTGTTTGTGTAGCAACTCTCGTACGCAAGCAAAAGTATCGGGTAGCAAAATCGAGAAACTTTCTTATTGGAACATATACAAACGAGTGGTTATCATAGTGGTGAGGGCACTGTATACGTATGTAAACATACTTTAATATATGAAAAATGCACGAAAATCGTGTAAAACAAAATCTAAAAAATAAATATGTATGTATAAATGTGCCCAACCTGAATTGAATTGAATTATAACTCTGCATTACCGTCCTTGTACCGTGAATAGCATTATAAACTACAAATCGCTGGCAGCAGCGTGTGTGATAAGCGCTGTAATAAAAGAAGAAGCACGTTCGTTGCTTTTCATTAGCCAAAATTTCACAATTAATAAAATGGGCAACAACTCAACTTTTTATCAGTATTAACTTACTAAATTCGATTTGTTTGTGTATCAGTCTTTCAGCATTTTAGTAAATATTGTACATATATATATATAGTATATAGTGCAGTTTACGCAGCAGGCGCCCACACACCCTTCGCGTTGGGTAGACAGAGACAGCGAGTGACAGAAGTGAGCGGCAGAGGTCATATTAAAAATAAGTATATTTTTGGCCCCCACACTACCAAAAAAAAAGGCAGCAACCACAGCAAAGAAAAGCAGCACGCAGACCAACGGAAGCAAATTAATACAACATTTGGGGCCATCCAACAAAATGATATTGGAAAACTGGGATAAGCTCAAGGATTGGCTGAGCGTTGTGCTCGAGCCACTGTAAGTACTCAAAAATTGAATCAAACTGAGTAGTCAATGACATTTGTGTCGTTTGCCACTTTTTAACAACAAACAAACATCAATCAATTATTAACAAATACGAATTATTAGCTGTGATGCTGATTCCTCGGCTTTAGCGCGATACGTAATTGCACTGCTGAAAAAAGACAAATCGGATAAGGATCTCAAGCGCATAATGGTCGAACAACTGGATGTGTTTCTTTCTGAGGAGACAACGAGTTTTGTCGATCGTCTGTTTGATGCTATCACCAGTGAGGAGTATCTTACAATGCCCGCTCCCAACCCAGTGGTAACGTCAGTAGTTTCCGAACTAGAGCTGGAACATGACCTGGATGTTGTGGCCGATATTGAGGCTGTATTGGCTGCTGCCTCATCGCCGCCACCGCCACCCCCGCCAAAAGTAAATGTGATAAAGCTCGACGGCAATCAGCAACAACAGCAACAACAAATCAACAACGAAAACAACAGCAGGGAACCCGCGTCGGATGCGTCCATCGGTGGCGTGAGCGGGAGCAGCAGTGCCTCAAATGCCACAGATGTCAATACTACAGGGACACAAAGCACCAAGCCAGCCTTCGATGTAAGATCCAAATACTTTTTCATAATATTCTCACTTTTGATAGAGTATACTAAAAGATAATGTATTTTTCCTTTCAAATTGCAGCACAAAACCAAAGACTCTCACAAAGACCCGCAGCAGCAGCAGCAACAAATCCATCACAGCGGCGTTGCGGGCCTGGTTCGAAGCGCTAGTCCGCCATTGCGCAGCACCGGTGTCCCAACTGCTGGCGCCAATGCTGCTGACAAGGAGAATCAGCCCCGCGATAGTCGACGTCGTAGAGCTTCCCTACGTTCCCGTTCGCGTTCCCGCTCAAGATCCAATGATCGGTCATTCAGACGATCGCGGTCAAGGGATCGTCGCATCAATGAGCGTGAGAAGGGCCAGCGACAGTTGCGCAATAAATCACCGCCTGGTGGCGCCAGTGACCAGCGTCACAGACGTAATAACAATAACAGCAATTTTGACAGGCGTCGCATTGGCAACAACAACAACAACAATATGGACGAGCGCGGTCAACGTTTTGGCGGTAGCAAAGGACGCCACTCGCCACGCAGTCGCTCCATTTCGCCCGAGTCGCGGAATGTGCGTCGCAGCATGGAACTAGCCGCTTGTTCTTCAGGATCGGCGATACCGGCATCAGCGAATCCACTTCCACCGCCCGTCATGCATTCAGTGCCAGCAATGCCGCGCCAGCGTTGCCGCGACTTTGATGAAAAAGGCTATTGTGTGCGGGGTGAAACATGCCCCTGGGATCACGGCATCAATCCTGTAGTCTTCGAAGGTATCCACAATTCGGCTTTGATGATGTCTATGCGAGAGTACAATCCAGATGCGCCAGAGATATGGGGAAGAGGTGGTCCACCTGGAGTGCCAGGAGTAGCACCACCTGGCGCAGGCAATCAGCAGCAGCTGCCGGTGCCGCCACAGCACGGACAGACTAGCATTAATCCATTTAGTGGCAATGTGCGTGCCTGTGCGCCGTCGGGTGTTCCAAATCCAGCTGACTATGCACGTCAGCCGGGTCAAGCGCCACCCGTGAACGCACCACCACCTATGATGCCATTTCCGTTTAATCCCACAGCAGTGACTACTCCGCTTCAGCGCCAGCTTATCCCCATACCCGTAATGGATGGCGGTGGTGTCGGTGTTGGCGGTGGTTTAGCCGCTGACATGGGCAAGCGACGTTTCGAACTGGAAGATAGTGTGGCCATTGCTGATGTTCCCAGCAAGATGCGCAAGGTGCCTGTCAATAGTCGACTTGGACCGCGTGTCAATTCCAATATGCAGCAGCACAATAGCTCCCTAGAGCTGCGCAAGGTGCCGCGCGGTTTGAACACCATTGCGCATCTAAACAATCATTTTGCCAAATTTGGCAAAATTGTCAATATTCAAGTGTCATACGAGGGTGACCCAGAGGCGGCCATTGTAACCTTCTCGACGCATGCAGAAGCAAATGTGGCATATCGTAGCACTGAAGCGGTGCTCAACAATCGCTTCATCAAGGTCTTCTGGCACAACGACAATAACAACAGCAATAGCAACAACAACAGCAGTAACAACAATAATAACAACAACAACAATGAGGCAGCAACGAGTGGCGTGATGGGAAATGTGAATCGCAAGAGTCAATATCATTTGCATAATGTGCCCGCGGTGCCCACTCCAAATGCAGACAGCGCCAAGACTATTAACAACAACAACAACAATAGCAGCAATAACGCAAGTCAAATAATGCCTCTAACCGAAGCCGGTAATGCACAGCCAACACCCAGCTCAGATCAGGCATTAGCGAGCACCGCAGCGCCGTCATCGATGCGGCTTAAACTAAACACAAATGCCACGCCCAATGTAACGGCAAATGGGGCGACGCGTGCTTTGATGCCAGCAGCAAATGCGGCGAGCATACGTAAAAAACAGGAAGAGCAGCAGAAAGCAATGCACCAGCTGGCGAATGGGCTGCGTAAGCGCAAACAGGAGCTGCTCCAGAGCTATGTGAAACAAATGAAAACGGCGCTGGAGCTGGTCGAACGCATGGATCAGCAGGATGCACAGAGAGCGCCGACGCTCGAGACGATTAAAGTGCTGCAGGCAACCATAGATAGACTGCGAAAGGATGTGCATGCCGATCAGGATCAATTGCAGGCGCAAATCCAACAGCAGCAACAGCAAACGCTTCCCACAAAGAGAACCAAAGAGCAACAGAAAAAGGATCTGCTCGACATGGAACTTGAACTATTTGCCCAGCAGCAAGAGGGTAACGACACAACGGCCATTCAGAAGCGACTCGAGGAGCTGCAGCGCACGCTCTCTGCCACATTAGGCGGTGGCAATCAGTCCGGTAACGGTGGCACTAAGCAGCCCGGTGGTGGCGCCCGTAAGCGTGCCACATTTCCCGAAGGCCCCACACGCGTCGATCGCCGACCAAAGGCGATTGTTGTCACCGGCTTTGCTGCTGAAGAAGCCGATTTTGTGCTGGGTCACTTTAAGGTTAGTACTTTCAATATCCTGCCTAAAAAAATATCTAAATATTGTGTGTTGTTGTTGTGTACTTGATTTAGCACTTCGGCGAGATATCCAAACATGATGTAGACCGTGAGATTCCTCAGCTAATACTCTCCTATGCAACGCGTTTGAATGCCGAGCAAGCGGTGCTCCGCGGCAAAATGTTCAAAGACAAGCGCTTACAGGTGAGTCAGCAACTTCAGAGAATAATGATAATATATATTCAAATTGTTGGTACGGTAAATCAATGATCAAATATAATCATAACAGATATCCTGGGCACCCGTGGTGACGGCACCTGCATCTGCAGTTCCCATGGGCGCACCCACTGATAAGGCACCGACTGTTGTTGCCTTGCCGGCCGGCGGCGATAAATCGGATAATCCTAAACACCTAATGCAATCGGTCAGCGAGAGTGAATCTCTGCTGGGCAGCGATACACTGCCAGAGCTGCGACTTGAGGATGAGGAGGAAGACGATGAGTCTGAGGATCGTTCCTGGCGTCGTTGATGTCACGCCCCACAAAGCGCCTCCTAGTGGCTGGCAAACTTCATGTGGCGCATACTCGTTAGGAAGCGTTTATTGTATTTCTATTTGTTGTTATTCTATAACCAAAACTGCACAGTTACGTATACAAACAATATACATAGACATGTATGCATGGAAGGAAGGGAGAGATCGTTAATTGTATACAAAAACAAAGCACACGCTTATGTTATATGTACAATATTTTAAAGTACACACACAAATGCTCGTATATACACTACACACACACACACACACACACACACACACACACAAATGCTCGTATATACACTACACACACACATATATACACGTAAAAAAAAACACTGGACATTTAATACTGTTGGTAGCTTTTCTGCAAATCCTAGAGAAAACGTAATAATCTTTAAACGTCTTAATTTATATATATATATGAAAAAAGAAATCGCTCTTAATATTACTAATATTTACGAAATATATAAGTTATAATGTATTTGTAAATTGCATTCGATCTACGAGTGCATTTGGCCTAGCGGCTCCTTATAGTCCACAATTAACAATAGCAGTAATAACAACAAAACAACAACATCAAAAAAGATACAACAACTACACAATTATGCGTTAAAAATGCAACTAAATTGCATTAATTAAGCATCTTATATAAGGTACTACTCTTTGTATTTACATATTTTTCCCACTATCCTTATGTTCAGTTTAAACAAAACAAAACAAAAGAAAAAAGAGAAAAAAATTACTAAACAAAAAAATGGTAAAACAAATCAAAGTTAAACAACAAAAAGCATGGAAACGTGAATACAAAAGCAAAAGTTACATAGAGAGAGAATATAATAAATAAAATAAATAGTTTCGTATTTGCTATTAATTTCACATAAAAAAAAACCTTAAATTTGTTTTATTTTCAAAATGGAACTCAATTTAAAATAATAACTACAACAATAGCACCGACAAAAAAATGTACCCTTGCGAGCAGAGGATATTTTGAAACTTCTATAAGTCCGCCGATAAAATGTTCATATTACATTATATCGATATAATTTTCTTGCGATGCCATCTATTGACTGAATGCTGGGTACATCACTAAAACAAAATAATCAGATAAGTGGCGGGAACAAATGGATTTGCCCATTGGTAATAATACTCAATGCTTTTAAGCCGGATAACATATTCACGCTTGGCCAAATATGTCCGTTACTACAGTAAGAAACCCAGTGACATGAAATTTCTTAACGTGGCTGAAAAGAACGATGCGGCGAAAACCATCGCCGGCCTTCTATCTAATGGCGCGGCGCATCGGGTAAACAACATTGTTTATTAATTTTAATACGTTTAGAATATATTATATATAGATAATTATAACAATTTGCAGCGGGAAGGATACTCTGTGTACAACAAGGTGTTCGATTTCGAGGCATCTGTTCGCGGTCGGAATGCCAAAATGGTTATGACCTCGGTCTCGGGCCATTTGATGCAACTGGAATTTCTCGTATCGTATCGCAACTGGCGCAATGTGGATCCTCGCTCGCTTTTTGATGCGCCCATACGCAAAACGGTCGGCGAGAATTATGAACCCATTAAGCGCACCCTGGAACGCGAGGTGCGTGGTTGTCAGGGTTTGATCATCTGGACGGATTGTGATCGCGAAGGCGAGAACATTGGCTTTGAAATAATAAACGTCTGTCGTGCTATAAAGCCAAATTTAACGGTTTATCGTGCTAGTTTCTCAGAAATTACGACAGCAGCAGTGCGCCGCGCATTACAGCAGCTGGGCGAGCCAGACAAACGACAAAGCGATGCAGTGGATGTGCGGACGGAGCTAGATTTGCGCACTGGTGCATCCATCACACGATTTCAAACACTACGCCTGCAGCGTCTTTTTCCTGAAAAGATTGCCGATAAACTTATCTCATACGGCAGCTGTCAGATACCAACTCTAGGCTTTGTCGCAGAGCGCTACAAGGAGATCGAAGCATTTGTCTCCGAGGCGTTTTGGAAGATCAAAGGTATGTTGTCATAATGTTATAGTTCTATAGTCAATATACCTTATTGCTTATGCATTGCAGTTACTCACACAATAGAGGATTTGACGGTAGAATTTAATTGGGCACGCAATCGCTTGTTCGATAAGGAGGCCTGCGAAAACTATTTGCTTCTGTGTCTGGCTGAGCCAGAGCCGCGTGCTACTGTCGAAAGTGTGACAGTAAAGCCAAAGCACAAATGGCGACCAACACCACTAGATACCGTGGAAATGGAAAAGCTGGGCTCTCGCAAACTAAAGCTATCTGCCAAGGAGACCATGACCATAGCCGAGAAACTCTATAGCAAGGGTTTCATTAGCTATCCGCGCACAGAGACAAATCAATTTTCCAAAGAATTTGCACTAGCTCCGCTTGTGGAGCAGCAGACGGGTCACGAGGCATGGGGTGCATTTGCACAGCGTGTGCTGGAATGGGGACCAAATCCACGTAATGGCAGCAAATCTGATCAAGCGCATCCGCCCATACACCCCATCAAGCTGGTCACAAGTAAGTTTATTGAAGGATAAAACATCGCTATAAAATGTAAACAATTTGTTTTTAATTTCAGATCTCCAAGGAAACGAGGCTCGCGTCTATGAGCTGGTCGTGCGTCACTTTCTCGCCTGCATCAGTAAGGATGCCGTTGGATCAGAGACCATCGTTAACATTGACATTGCCGGTGAGAAGTTCAACGCCAATGGTCTGGTCATACACGAGCGCAACTATTTGGATGTGTACGTGTACGATAAGTGGAGCGCCAAGCAAATACACAACTATACGCAGGGCCAGCGGTTTGAGCCCACCGAGATAATATTGCACGAGGGTGCAACAACGGCGCCACCGTTGCTAACCGAAGCGGATCTGATAGCGTTAATGGATAAACATGGCATTGGTACAGATGCAACGCATGCAGAGCACATAAATACCATCAAGGAGCGCGGCTATATTGGCGTTGTGGACAAGGGTGCACTTGTGCCTGGCGTTATTGGCATGGGCCTCTATGAGGGCTATGATGCCATGGAGTTGACTTTGGCCAAGCCGATGCTTCGTGCTGAATTCGAACTGGATCTAAAACGCATTTGCTTGGGCGAAAAGGATCCCAAGGTGGTTCTAACCGAGCAAATAGCAAAGTATAAACAGGCATATCAACAGATAACAGATAAGATAACCGCAATGGATGCTAAAATATCACAACGCCTTAATGAAACCCCAGCAACTTCGAGTGCGTCAAACAATCTGCCGGAGCAAGCTAATGGCATGGTGCATGAGCTTTTCCCCTGCCCCAAATGCAACCTGGCGCCACTCGCTCTTAAGCCAAAGAAGAATCAGACAAGCTTCTTCATTGGATGCCTTAATTTCCCGGACTGCAAAAATGTCGTGTGGCTGCCTGAAGAGTGCAAGGAATATACCGTGCTGGACGAATGCTGTCCCACTTGCGGCGATGGCTATCGAATGCTTAAATTTCGCCTGAGCAGCGCCTATTATCGTGGTCTGTTCAATGCGCCACATGGCTGGTACAAGAATTGCCTGCGTTGTGATGAACTGTTCCGTAGAACTTTTAACATCAATCTAGATCAGGTAAAGCGGGTCGGTGGCATTGTCGGACCGGCGGCAGGAACGGGAGGTGGTCCAGGGCCTGGTCCAGGACCTGGTGGTGGCGGCGGTGGCAGTTCTGGGGGAGGCGGTGGACCTCCAAGAGGCGGTGGCGGTTCCAGCAGTGGTTGGGGATCAGGTAGTGGTACTTTCGGCAATCAAAAAGCAGCCAAGCCCAAAGAAAAGAAACCTAAATCGACTACAACAACAGGAACAGCAACTGGCGCCAAGAAGGCAACGAGAACAAAGCGCACCACATCAACTGAGAGCATTAGGAGCTACTTTACAGGGCCAAGCCAGAACACTGCCAGTATGGATGGCTTCTTTGACAGCAACGATGGCCTCGAGGAGCAAATGCTAGCTGCAGCTAACATGGTAGAGTTAACTACTGTGACAGAAGAGTCGCCTCCTGAACTCGATGCGGATATTGCTGCCGCCTTTGCTGCCGACGACGATGCAGATTTTGAGGCGCTTGTTAATCTAGATGGCATTACGAATCCACCAGCTCCTGAACCAGCTGATGATGACTTAGACGCCAGTATGACGCAGTGGGTGCGCAGTGTGTACGAGGCCGAGGAGCAACCCATGCTTTGGGGTAGGCAAGCACGTATCGCAGCCGAAACCCAGCCGGCACCAAAACGACCCCGACTGAATGTTGCTACAGCTCCCACCACTTCCACCGCTGACAGTTCGGAGTTGGTGCGTTGCAGTGGCTGTCATCAGCCGGCACGTCTACAAACTGTTAGGCGCGATGGTCCCAATCAAGGCCGACAGTTCTACACGTGTCCCAAACCTAAAGAGTGCAAGTTTTTTCAGTGGGCGGATGATCAGGCGCTGCAAACAGCACCAACAAACAATGCTTTAAGCTGGGGCACAAACGACTCTCAGGAGAACTGCAGTTCATCTTGGGGCAGCAGAGGAGCAAGCAATTCTCAACGAACTGACTCATGGGGCACAAAAGGAGCCACTCAACGAGGATCACAGGAAACTGATACATGGGGCAGAAGTGGATCGATCCAACAAAAGTCTGATTCATGGGGCACTGGCAATAACTCATCTGCTTCGGGCAACAGAGGAACTAATAATTCTGACGAAAGCATTTTAAGGAGCCGTGGTAACAACTCTACTTCACTTAGCACAATCGGAGCTGTTCAAAAAACCGCAAGTGCTCCTCAGGCTTCTAATTTGTGGGGAAGTCAAAATTCGACAACCATCTCCACGTGGGGCAGTAAGCAACCTACAAATACACATAGTAGAGGCAACACCAGCACTTTCATGCGCTCCAATTCGAGCAGCACTGTCACCATTACGCAGCCTGCCAAATCCGGCGATGTTCAATGCAATTGCGGCAAGCCCGCCAGCAGCCTAACTGTGCGCAAAGATGGACCTAATCAGGGACGTCCGTTCTATGCGTGTCCAACGCGCGAGAAATCCTGCGGCTTCTTTCAATGGGGCGATGTGGATGCGAATCAAGGTAAGGATGAAAATACAAAATTACTTCAAAGTTTTGAATAACGAATGAATTAAATCCAAGTTTTTTTTTTATCATTATTACTAAATATTTACTTATATTGCTTCTAGCAGGCAGCTCAAATACTTCCAGTGGCTCTGGCGCCGCATCGAGATCCGGTAAGCAGCAAAATAACACCGAAGCCAGTGGAAGTCGTCAAGCCCGTCGCTGCGGTCTGTGCAGAGGAGAAGGACACACGCGCAACAAGTGTCCGCGAAAGGCGGAGTTCGATTTCTAAACCTTTTAATGGCAATAAAATATAAACACTTCATCCGTACATTTCGTTAAATATAATTTTAAACATTTATTGAAACGAGCAACAGATATTGGTTATATAGTCTAACCCATTGGGGTTACTAAGCTTTAGTTTTTAGCATGTAAGGCGCGAAAAAGAAAGGATATGTAAAAAACACACGCATTTGTTAAGGTACACCATTCAGTACATACGATTATGTTCATCGTAATTTAAAAAATATATATTATTTAAGTGAAAATAAGTTATAAATTTGCTGTTTAGAACTCATAAACATGTTTTTAAATTTGTAAATAAAGTATAGAAAAGATTTTAAATACAAAAAAACTGATCGTAAAATTGTGTAATAATGTATTCGAAATTAAAACCATTTCAAATCAGTATACCAAACAGGATCAACTGTTGTTGTGAGTGCTAAACTGTTTACGTATAACTCTTTTCAGAACAATTACTTAATAGTATGTTAAGAATACATTTAGAAGTTTGTGTATATATCATTTGTGTATATGCTTAAAATCTAAAACTTTATATAGTCTCGCGCGTAAATTTAACATTACTTTTTTACATACATATTCGTTTCCGTTATAATTAATCGTTTCCAATTCTAATATCTAAGGTTTTATATAATTTTTTTAATACATATAAGTTGCATTTGGAAGTTTTTTAAAAAGAATAATTGTTAAATAAGTATAAATAGTACATTGAATGAATAAATAGTTACGTTAAGAACATTTATGTTTAAACTACTCAATTGAATATTAAATATGGTATGAAGTATGCTGGAAATGATATAAAAAAAAAAATGCTCTCGTGAGTTTAATAGAACACATAAAGAAACAGTTAAGCAATCTTACGGAAGGCCCCTAAAAAGCTAATTTGTTAAGGGGCCTACACATAAAACAGATCTTTGAGATGCCAAGAAGACTAATTGGAACGTTTTAAGTACATAGTATTATTGATAAACACAGACTTGGGTTTACTTAAATTAATGGACGAGCACTCAACAAACCGAGTAGACTGCGCGCTTTGAGATGATTGGATTAAGGTATAATTTGTAAAGTTTATATGAATTTTCGCATTAGTTTGTTGCGTACAATCAAGAATTAGTTTAAATTGAAAACATTTTATTTAGACCTGGTATAAAAATTTATCTTTATAGTAAGATAAAACACAAGTTTTAAATAACATTATTAAATCTTTTAAAACACAGCTTTGTATTTATAAGAATACTTTTAAGTTTATCAAAGTATAATCTCTGTTGCAGTCTTTCATGAAATGCTGGAATATTTGTGATTTGTGGAAAATGCTGTAATGAAAGTACACAACATGATCAAGGATATATTAAAAAAACTCAAACAGCCTTAAACGGTTTACGAATTTCAGGAGAATATCTGATTAAAATACTTGACAAATTATACCATATTATTGAGCTGCAATTGGATGAATGTAGTTTTGCTTTTGGGTTGTTTTTAAATTTCGACCTCTGGCGTGAATTTGCGTCAGAAGTAAATCTCCTCCTCATCGGCTTTGCCGCGTGGCACCTGACCCAGAGGAGAAGCAGCAGTTGTCCGAGCAATCCTACTGCTGGTTGGCGTCTGCACCAAACGCTGTTGTTGTTGTTGTTGCTGCTGCTGACCGCCATATCCGGCGTAGTGGACATCCTGTCGTGACACATTTGGCGTTGAGTTGGCTGCTGCTGTCGTTGTTGTTGCTGTTGCTGGCGTAGTTGTTTGTTGAATGATGGCAGGTGAGCTGCCGGTTCGGGAATGTTGAGGCGTTGGTGCTGGTGCGGACGTGGTTGTGGACGTGGCCATTTGCCGTTGCTTATCGGCCAGCTTAAGCGGAAATATTTGTTGTACAACGCCAGCGCTCGCTGTGTTTGGAGCTGGAGAAGAGCTATTATTAAAACTGGCGGACTTATCGACACGTGTGCCCGACGACAACGAGGAGAGTTTCATGGGCAGCTTTTGTTTGACAAGCGTTGAATTTGTTTTGGGCGCATTGTTGGCGCTGATCAGATTAACTGGCGTCGTCTTGCAGTTGGAGTTGCCGCTTAGCCATTTTTCCTTGCGTCGATCAATCGTTGAGGAGGCAGTTGGCGTTGTTGATGTTGGCGTTGTGCCCGGTGGCGTGTCTAATTCGTATGCCTCCTCGGGCAGCGCAACTGGGGCAAGCGTGGGCAGCGGTGTGCTTGGCGAGAGCAGTAAACCCTGACTGGAGAGCAGCTCCATTTTGCGATACAATTGCTCGCGCTGCTGACGCACATCCTCCTGCTCGGCTTTGATCTGCTGCTGCAATTGAAGTTGCTGTGCCCGCATCTCGTCCAGCTCATCGAGCTGTTGCTGCTTTTGACGCAACCAAGTAGTCTTCTCGTCCTGCAGCTTGTCCTGCAGGTTACGCAACTCTTCCAGCTGATCCTTGTGCGTATATGCAGATGCACCAGTACCACCACCGCCACCACTGCTGCTATTCCTTGGCGATTCTCTATACAGAGCCAACTGCAGCTGCAGACTCTGTATGCAGGTCATCTGCTGTGATATGATGCAGAGCAGCGTGTGCAGATGATGGGAGACCTGGAGCACAGCATAATGCTGTTCCTTGCTGCTGCTATTCCCCGGCAGCGTGCTCGCATGCAGCTGCAGTGTTGGATCTGCTGCTGGGAGTGCTGTTTGTGTGTTCGTTTTCAGTTCACGCTTTTCCTCCAGCTCCTGCAGTCGCGGTGTGAGCGCCTGCAACGTATTGAGCTTGGCATCGCGTCCCACTTTGCCGCGCTTCTCATCGAAGCCCGCAAAGGTCTCCGCTCGCTTGGGCAGCGTGGGTGAGGCATAGAGCACGCTCTGTTTCTCACCAACGCTGCTAACCGTACGGGAGACGGGCAGCCCGGTGGCGGCGCTGTAAATGCTCGCCGCCAACTGGCTAATGTCCTGCACGGTGTTGAGAACGCGACGCCATAGCTCTGCCGTGTCGCAGTCCGTGTTGACCAGTTCCTTGTAGGAGCCAAATGCGGCCAGAAAATTGGCAGCGCTGCCATTCGTATTGGCAGCATTGGTGTTGAGATCCCCAAAGGGTTGTTGCTGCTTTAGCAAATTAAATTGGAGCAGTAGCTTCTCCTCGAGCAGCAATGCCTGTTCGATGTCCTTCTGACGCATCTTCTCAATGGTCTCACGCTTGTTGACGCCAATACGCAACTTCTCCTCAGCCGTCAAAGCTTCCGCCTCGATTACATCCGTGGCGGGGCAATCAAGCACAGCCTGACGTATGCTCTGTATCCACGTTTGTTTATCCTTGGGCGTCTGTACCTTGAGCTCGTACATCTCCGGGAAATCCGGATTGGAGCTAATGATATAGATGCCACGCGATTCAGTGCCAGCCTTCTCTCTAATCAACAACTTTTGCAGTGGCACAACGCCTGCCTTGTGTTCTGGCGTGAAGAAGGCATATTTATTATGTGCCGAATTCTCGCTGAGAAAGCACAGGCAATCCGTAAGCACGACAACGAGCACCAGTTGGGTTTTAGCCCTGCCCTGCATCAAGGTGGCCAGGCCATCGAACTTGAGGCGACGACGTGATTCGACTCCTAGCTCCGTCTTGCGAAATGGTTTATTTTTGTAGATAGCAAATGATTTGGCATCGACTCGCGCATAGATCTCCAGCTGTCGTTCTCGCAGCTCCTTTTCCGCCACACATGCATCGACATCAACAAGCAAAGATTTAACCAGATTCAAAGCATGCTGCAGCTTGTCCGTCTCCAGCTTATTATCTCGGGCACTTTTGAGCAATGGTTCAATGAGCAACGGATATTTGGTAAGCCTTTGCGTTACAAACAGTATGCATTCGGGTATGCCCTTCTTTTTGAGCAGCGGATTCTGCAGACAGTGTTTGTACCACTCGGCAAAGCTGGGCTCTGCCAGGCACTGCTTGAACTGCTCGAGGGCGCTGCGATGATTGGCACAAAACTCACCATAGGCCAAACGCAAGCATTGTGCTTGCTCCAGCGAGAAGAACTCGAGCAGAATATCCGCAATGCTGTCAACGAGGAGATGTTCACGTTGTTTCTGACGCAGCTGGCGAAGGAAGCAGGTGTGAAGCTCTGTCAACTGTTGCAGGCGCGGAAACATGCTGTGTGTATTTAGGGCTGGGAAATGTCTTTCCAGACTATCCACGAACACCTTACGCATAACAATAAGTGTCTGGCAGTGATGTTTCTCGGTCATAATGAACTCGTAGATGTGCTCCTGCCGCTTGATCTGCAGCTCCTTGAGCGTTTTTAACTGCTCCTTGGGCACATTTGGTGTCCAAGAGTCGGGCTCTAGTAGCACTATACCCAGCGCTGGGTCAGCACCCAAATCCTGCGCCTCAATCGGAGGTTCATTGAGAAATTGCAACTCGGCGGCGCGTATCAGTGGCTGTTGATCCTCCTGATCCATTTGCAGTTGCAACGCAGCCGCCGCATCGGATCCATCACAATAGTCCTGACCCGCTGACAGCTTTTTTCTTTCCATATGCGCCTCCATGTCACTGGCGTTGAGCTGAACGCCGCCGACAAGCGACTTCGTCTTAGCCTTGGGCTTCTTTTTGCGAAAGAAGAGTGAACCACGCTTGGGTCGCTTCTCTACGTGATCGTATACCTCGATCTTGGCATGCGAACGCAACAGACTCTGATTCTCATCCTCGCTATCCGTAAGATGACGCGCAATCGCCTTGATATCCTCCTTCGCTATAATTGATGACGTTGAGATGCTCTTCTGTAACGGTATTCGACTGATTATCTCCGTTGCCAGACTTCTCTTTGCCGCTATACGCTCGAAATCTCGAGCCAGCTCCGCCTCGTTCAGCGAATGCGTCGATATGCCTGAAAAGAATTTTGTAACCAAATGAAAATAAAATTATTAATTTTATGCTTAGTATTGCATTAGTAATTTATTGGACTCCGTAACTTGGCAGCGCTGATAAGATGCGTCGGGGCTCTTGTGGAATTTCTTATCGTAATCAAAACTAACTTCGACATTGCACCCTACCAAAACTTGGCCCAGTTGCGGCCTATCAGTGCACGTCTAACGTTTGAGGCAAAACTATCATATTGTGAAGTCTGCATAAATCAATATGTGGTCTAATGGGAATCTAAATCTAAGCAAGTATTTTGGCTCTTTGATATCTTTCGATATTAACGTATTCTCTGTATTCTTTGGTTTTAGGTTTAAGGATTTGGGTTAAAAATGTTAAGGGGGTTACTTAAAGGTCTTTTGCTTGCTGAACACAACTAATGCACTTTAATAACCCGATCTGGAATCAAGTATTAATTCCCAAGTGTGAACAAAAAATCGTTTTATTTGTGACACAAATGATTTACTTAGTTCTTAAAGCGCATAACCAGCTGTTAATCTTAAGCTCCTACCCTTTTTATATCATTACTGATGGTATTAACTTTTGAGTCATTTCATAAAGCAAACAAAAGCTTTTCAAATTCACAAACTAACTTAATTAAATGAAAATACTTGATTATAATGATCATCACATCAGCACTTGAAGTGCATTCACTTGGCCTCAAGGCCAGTAAATTCTATACGCATATTGTACTCAATTTTTATGGCACCATAAAACCAACCCACGCAGTACACAAAACCATTTATAGAAATATGCAACTATCCGCACCCAACAGTATATATATATTTACTTACCGCCTGTGCTGTTGCGTGCTGAGCGTCGTCGTTGCTCTGTGACGCGTATGGTTTCCTGCTCCTCGCTGTCGAGACTGGACAGGCTGACGCTCTTGTTGGTGCAATCGTTACCAGCACCACTGGCATCATCTACAGCTGTCCACGACTTACGACGATCTGTGTGTAAGAGCAGGCATTGCTGATGTGGTGCCGCCGACCACATGACGCCCACGTTGCCATTGCCCGCATTGCTGAGATCGGGCAGCGAGGCGCTGAGTATGGCTGCACTCAATAAACCATAGCTGTGGGCCAAACTATCCGATTGGTGTTGGCTGGAGGAATTTTTCATTTGCTGCACTGTTTCGCGTATGTTTTGCAGCTGGCTGAGCGTATCCTCGAAGATGTTATTGTACTTGGTAGCCGATGCGGGGCTGTGGGGCGTCACATTAATGATGGGTATCATGTTGTGGATAGTATTGTTGTTCGTGTTGTTGTGTAAAATACTGCTATTATTGCTGTAATTGTTGTTATTGTTGTTGCTGGGCAGGACAGCGGCAGGGGGTGCATTGATAACAGGTATACAATAGTTTTGGCTTTCCACGGTGACGCGCGGCGTTGTTGCTAAAGTTTTAGCGGAGGAGCCATTAGTAAGGGGAGCAGAAGCCACGGGGTTAACATCGGACAAGTCGTTGGAATTGGAGTTTAAGAAATCGGTAACAACATCATTATCACTATCATTGTCATCGGCGGCGGCGGCAGCAGCGACAGCGGCTGCATTGTGCGTGTTTTCCATATTATGCTATAGTACGTTTTGGTATTTTCTTCTATTCTTTTTTTGGTATTTTCTTCTCTGGCGTTTGTTTTTCTGTTCATAGAAAAAGAAAGTTTAGTACAAAAACACCCACAACTACACGCATACAAATACACAAACACACACACACACATCCACAAACAGACGACGCTGCTTTTGTATGCAGTTCTTTTTCTTTTTTTTTTTGACTACTATTGATTTTCCCACGCACACACGCACAAAAAACTCACCAGCCTTGTTGCGCGTTCTAATTGTTGCGCCTTAGCTAGACAGGACGAGGACAACGTCAACAGCGTCCCAGCGCAAACGTCCTTGCACAAAATAGCAGAAACAACTCGTACACGAACAACAAATACAAGGTGAGATGTCGAAATTTTTCGATTGGCACGCGAACAGCTAATTGAGAGGCTTTTGTTGTTTTTCTTTTCTATATTCAAAACTAAAACTATGATAATGAGATTTGCAACAATTGAGCACTATTTGAGACAACACAACTTTGCTTGTAGGCCAGGTGGTGCTGCCAACTTTTTGGCTGCGTTTGTGGGAAATTTCATTTGACAGCGAGGGAACATTAAACAGCAAAACAAAGAACTAGTTCATGATCTAAGAGTGCCTTAGCGGGCCAATGACAATGTAAATAACCAAGAGAGGAATCCAGCGCGCCCTCCCGCTTAACAGAAAAAATTTTTGATGGTTATTAACTCTTGGGAAAATGAATACTCCTTCTGCTTTGTTAACCATATTGTGCTATACTCGTTTAAAATATAAATGTTAGATAGTTAAATATCCTCTCCATCATTTTTGTTTATGTTGGAAATAGGGTAGAGCGTAACACTGACCATAAAATTTAGTATTTGATTGACCTCAAATCATTAATGTGACAAAGGGTATTAAAATATTAGCAAATACTAATTAGATAAAACAAGTGCTGTCATAAAGTTCGTACCTTTTGTTATTAAAAAGCATAATGACTGTGCTAAATCAATTGGAATATAAACTTTACTTAACATTAATTTTGAATTTAACATATGTTAAGGATTTTAACAGAAAATACTAAAAAACATTGACTGTTTGGACAGCACATTTGAGCACTGCTCAACACCGAGCGTGAGACATTTGCGAGCGAGAAGAAGATAAAAAAAGGAAGAATATATTTTTGTAGCTAGTTTACGAAATTGGCAAATTTTTAGTTCTATATACATTCAGTGCATATCATTTACACCTAAGACCCACCTTCAACCATGCAGGTAAGTCTGACACTGTCAATGCACCACAGCAACGTTAGCTAGCGGTACCAGACGACTCTGAGAAACAGCAACTTGAGCCGCCGACAGCGAAACGTTGGCAAAATAGACACGCAATCAATTACTGTTTGCTGCAGCTGCTTTGTACGCATTTTGTTGATATTGTTTATTTTCATTTTGTTGTTGTTTGCAGTGGCTGGTGCTGTTGGCGCTGCTTGCCAGCAGCAGCGTCGTCATTGTCGTCGATTGCTTTTATGTGCCCGGCGTGGCGCCCGTTGAGTTTTTGCGTGGCCAAAAAATCGATGTTAAGGCAGTGAAAATGACAAGCAGCCGCACACAGTTGCCATATCAGTATTATTCGCTACGCTTTTGCTATCCGAAAAATGGCACACTCATCTTCAAGTCGGAGAATCTGGGCGAAGTGCTGCGCGGTGATCGCATTGTAAACACACCGTATGAGGTCCAAATGGCCGAGGATATTAATTGCAAGCTGCTGTGCAATAAGAAAGATTTGCCCATGACCTGGAGCAAAGAGGACTCGGCAATGGTGGCCGAGCGCATACAGCACGAGTATTTTGTGCATCTACTCGTTGATAATTTGCCGGTGGCGACGCGCATTGTCAATGTCAACAATGCTGAGATCAACTATGAGCACGGCTATCGTTTGGGCCAAGTGGAAGGCGACAATATTTATATTAACAACCATTTGAAGTTTATACTTTCCTATCATATGTACACCAAGGATAAATATCGTGTGGTTGGATTTGAAGTCATCACGGGCTCTGTTAGCCACAAGGAGCTCAAATTTGAGGGCGACAGCTGCAATTTTCCAGATAGTCCGCGTCCACAGCTGGTGAACCCCTCGGGCGAAACACAGCTATATTTCACTTACTCTGTTGTGTGGAAAGAATCAAAAGTCAGCTGGGCCTCACGCTGGGACATTTATCTGGGCATGCGGGATGTGCAGATCCATTGGTTCAGCATCATTAATTCGCTGGTTGTAGTTTTCTTCCTCTCCGGCATACTCACTATGATTATGATACGCACACTAAGGCGCGACATTGCGCGCTATAATACTGATGATAATATCGAGGATACGCTGGAGGAAACCGGTTGGAAGTTGGTGCATGGCGATGTCTTTCGTCCTCCCAAAAATACTCGTCTCTTCTCTGCAATAATTGGAAGTGGTATTCAAATCTTTTTTATGGCCATGATTACCATCTTCTTTGCCATGTTGGGCATGCTATCGCCATCTTCCCGTGGCGCCCTAATGACATCTGGCATCTTTATGTATGTGTTTGCGGGCAACTTTGCAGGCTACTGTGCTGCACGTCTCTATAAGACGATGAAGGGACGCGAGTGGAAACGTGCCGCCTTTCTAACAGCCACACTCTATCCGGGCATTGTTTTTGGGTGAGCTGTAATATTATTTAGTGATTTTGCTTCTTGATTTTAATATGATTTATTTATTTTACTATCCCTCAGCACCGGGTTTATTTTAAACTTTTTCATCTGGGACAAATCGTCGAGTGGCGCTGTGCCGTTTACAACAATGATATCGCTGCTGTTGCTTTGGTTTGGCATCTCTGTGCCGCTTGTCTATCTAGGTTTCTATCTTGGATATCGAAAGCAGCCTTATCAGCATCCAGTGCGCACCAACATGATTCCACGTCAGGTGCCCGCTCAGCACTGGTATATGAATGCTGCCCTAAGGTAAGTTTACTTTTCGATTTCCATTGAGTCTATGCTTCATCTTTTTTCAACTTTTTTTTGCAGCACTTTGATGGCTGGCATCTTGCCGTTTGGCGCCGTTTTTATAGAGCTCTTTTTTGTCTTTACGGCCATATGGCAGAATCAGTTTTATTATTTGTTTGGATTTCTGTTTTTGGTCTTTTGCATTCTGGTCGTCAGCTGTGCCCAAATCTCTATTGTTATGACATACTTTCAGCTGTGCGGCGAGGTAAAAATAATGCACAATATCCCTCTTTTAATGTGTGTTAATATGTATTCCTTTATTTTTGTAGGATTATCGCTGGTGGTGGCGCAGCTTTATTGTCTCCGGCGGCTCGGCTGTGTATGTGCTTTTCTATAGCATATTTTACTTTTTTACCAAGCTGGAGATTACTGAATTTATACCCACATTGCTTTACTTGGGTTACACAGGTGCGAAGCGTTTATTTGACACGATCGTTGCTATGAACTGATTTTAAATCAACAAAATAATTTAATATTGTTTTAGGTCTCATGGTGCTGACGTTTTGGCTGTTAACCGGCTCGATTGGCTTCTTTGCTGCCTATGTTTTCATACTGAAAATCTATGGTGCCGTTAAAATTGATTAATTCTACGGAGTTGAAAGGCACACACAACACGCTGTACACCAAACTATCCCTGCAATATCATTTGATCATAATACTTATTGCCTATATAATATAAATACTTATTCATAAAAAAAAAGCCTAGCATTGTAAAAGCACCACATGGTACTCCTCAACAGCTCCCAAGAAGCAACTGCTCTCAACTCATAACTAAGTGTGCTATAAGTGTATTTTTTTTGCCTGCTGCTGCGCTTTTACTATTGACAAGATACAAACACCGACATCAACCGATCGAAAAACTTAATTATAACGTTAATACAAGAAAATTATGTCGTACCCTACAAAGTCGCGAGATCTTTTGGGTACATTATAGAAAAGCCTAATTTATATATGTATGTAAAAAAACTAAAAATAAAAGAAAATGTAATCTAAGCTTATACATAAACAGGAAATCTAATAAATGTAAGCTAAGTGTAGAGATGGCGACCAAGTAATTAAAGTAAAATGGTTTTATTTAGATGTTTTAATATTTACTTTGCCTCAGACGACATGTAACATAAAACTGATCAACAGCTGTGCTCTTAAGGAATTGTTCTATTATAGTTTGCAAAAGAAATGTTCTACATCAGTCGCATTAAACAAGCCGCTGGAGTTGGATACAATTATTCCATAAATATTGTACGCAATGCCAAAAATAATCCTGCTTTTCTTCTTGGCATTTCTTAGCCAGCAAATGATATCAACTTTTAAAATAACTTATGACTATTATGAAGTGAGTACAATTGATCGCAGTTAATAAAAGTGCACTGTAAGAGTAATAACTATATATTTCAGTCGCGTGGACGTACCGACAAACAGCAGATTCTTAAAAACATCAGCCACTCTATGTTTTTGTTTATGAATGAAATTTTTCCATTTTGGTTGATTGATGATGATAGAGATAAATATAACTAAATATAACTAAGCGTTTTACAATATATATGTTTAATTTTGTTTTGTATTTATGTTATAATTCGACTGTATAACTATAAAAATATTTAAACATAGCAAAAAATAATTGTTAATTTATTTATTTTGATTATTTTTTAGTATTGTACACAGAGATTTTTAAAACTAAATTGTAAAATAACTTTAGATCGAATCGTATACACATTTGCTATTATAAGCTGCAGCCTAGACATACTACCTATTCGAGCCTAGAGCTCATTTAGTTTAGTTAATGCACATTAAATATGTATTTTAAGTGTTTTGTTTTTAGCATTTAATTAGCTTGGAGACGACACGAACCCATTAAATGTGAGCGATTAATTTGAACATCTATATAATTATGTAGATCAGCATAATAGCACTAGGTTACAACTTTTGGGCCGCCGAATATTGCTAGTTTGGGGTGTGATAGTTTCTTAAAATTTACGCTAATTACTAAATCCAAACGTCGAACACCCTTCAGGATCTCAATTAAATATTTGCGAATCGGTTTACCTCAGCGGGTTCCGATTCTTTAAACGCTAGCGATTCCGTTTAGTCTTACGACTCACATTGCCCTCGATGATGATCTAAAATATATGTTAAATATAAATATATTAAATTTACAAATTCGTTTTAAATACATGATCACGAGCAAATGATGTTCGCTTATCTTGAACTATTTTCGTTGGTTCATAGGGTAAATTATAGGGACATTTGAATTGCTGCGGGCACAGGATTAGCTTAATTGTTTTTATTATTATAAAATATTATTTTAGTATACCTGTAGTATCTGACTGGCCTCGAAACAGGTGCCAGGCAACAGAATGACGGGTGCACTGACATTGCCAGCCTCCACACACAGCATGTTGGGGAACTCGTCATCCCCAAAGTCGCTCATCTCGCGCGAACGATCAATCCAAGGATTCCAAATAACTTTAAAAAAACACAAACAACTGATTATAGAAATGTTTATGAAATGAAGCGCTTTTAAATACTTAAAGTATTACAAAGAAAATTAAAATTGTAAACAAAATTTAATGAAGTGAATGTTGAAAAAGTAGTACTCTAGTTCTAGAGTATAAGCAAAAATTGTAATAGTAGTAGCTGTAGCAAAGAAAAAGTAGTAGTATGGGTACAATTTCAAGAAGAAATCCTAGCAATGGCATACATAGAAGCAGCTATAGTAGAAGTTATAGCAGTAATTGTAGAATTGGATAATTGGAAACAAAACTGAAAGAAGTGAATGTTGAAAAAGTAGTAGAATTAGAGTAAAAGTAAAAATTGTAGTAGAAGTAGTATAATGAGTAGTATAGGTACAATTTCAAAAAGAAATACTAGCAATGGAATAAATATTGGCAGCTGAAGTAGAAGTAATAGCAGTTATTGAAGAAATTGTATTAGAAAAGTAGGAGTAGAACCAGCAAGCATTTAAGCTATAGCGAATACGATATTTTTAGAACCAATGACAAAGAGAAAGAAACTGTATATCGAATATATTTGTTAGCTTACCCGTATCTGGAAAATTGTATTTATGCAGCCTCATCTTGCGGCCGGAAACGACATTGGTAATAACATGCTCCTGCGGCGTGTGTTGATAGATGCGATCAGTCCACTCGTTAACCGTAACCACCTCGCGTCCCTCCTTTTCCACGAAGGCAAGCACAACGAAAATATTCAATAACAACAGAGCATAAAAGAGGGCTCAAAATTTACATGCCTGATACAATGCGCCCTCGCGTGTCTTGTCTATGAAGTGACAGCCCTGTAGACCAGTTATCTGGCAACGCCGCACATCTGGCACCTTGAGATACGTATGGAGCAGCATGTTGAATGTGAAACTCAGATCCTTGCTAGGATTATAGACACCAATGTGAAAGTGTAGCTCCTTTTCGCGCAATATCAAGCGATAAGTGATGCGAAATCTAAGTTTAACA